>CAUYON010044586.1:0-18240 GCA_963573935.1 Arctocebus calabarensis
TGCCTGTGGTCCCAGCTACTTGGGAGGCGGAGGCAGGAGACTCGCTTGAGCCCAGGAATTGGAGGTTGCTGTGAGCTGTGATGCCACAGCACTCCATCCAGGGTGACAGCTTGAGGCTCTGTCTCAAAAAAAAAAAAAAAAAAAAAAAATCCCTCCACTCAAATGCTTACCATAGCACAACTCACCATTGCAAAACTGTGGAATCAACCTAAGTGCCCATCAATTCACGAGTGGATAAAGAAAATGTAGTGTATGTGGTGTCACACACCACCATGGGGCACTGCTCAGCCATCAAAAGTAATGAAATAATGTCATTCACAGTAACATGGATGGAAATAGAGACCATTATCCTAAGTGAAGTATTTCAGGAATGGAAAAACAAACATGACATACTCTCACTAGTAAGTGGCAGCTAAATGATGGGTGCACGTGGGCACAAGAAGACATAAAGGACATTGGAAACTAAGGAGGGGGAAAGGGAGGGATAAAAACTTAGTTATTGGGTCCAGTGAACATTGTCCTGAAAACAGCCCTGACTTCAGCATTAGACAGTGTATCCACCCAACAAAACTTTTGCACTCCTTAATATTTTGAAATTAAAAAAAGAAAAAAAGGACCTTCAAAGGACCTCAGGTCCCAGCCCATCAGATGCACCAAGACTGATTTTATCTATAGCTTAGAAAGGACAGATAAATTAGCAAAAGTACTCCAATTAAGCACAAGAGAGGTAAAGGAAAAAAAATCTACAGAAATTCAGAGCAAGGACAGATTATTTCTAGACAGAGTACTAAGAAGTAACTTCATAGAGAAGGAAACCCGATGTCCTTGAATGGGCAGAACTGGAACAAGTCATTATGTATAATAATCTAGTATTGGCTCGGTGCCTGTGGCTCAATGGACTAAGGCACCAGCCACATACACCTGAACTGGCAGGTTCGAAACCAGCCTGGGCCGCCAAACAATGATGGCTGCAACCAAAAAATGGCCGGGCATTGTGGCGGGCGCCTATAGTCCCAGCTACTTGGGAGGCGGAGGCAGGAGACTCGCTTGAGCCCAGGAATTGGAGGTTGCTGTGAGCTGTGATGCCACAGCACTCTATCCAGGGTGACAGCTTGAGGATCCGTCTCAAAAAAATAAAATAAATAAAATAATCTAGTATTACTAGGGGCACACTTAAAATCTAGGAATAAAATCAAATTTCAAAAGCCAAGGTGTCTAAATGCAATGTGGTATTTTGGATTGGATCTCAGAACAGAAAAAAGACCATTCGCAGAAAAACTAGTGAATCCAAATATAGTCTGGAGTTTAAACTTAATTTTTACTTCATATTATTTATAAAACAATGAAGTTTCTAGAACATAATACAAGAGGAATATCTTCATTATTTTGAGATAGGGAAAGATTTCTTAAGACATAAAATGTATTAACCATATGTTTATGGCTGTATTTATTTATGTATTTATGGATATATTAAAGTACATTAAAATGAAATGAAAAATAAAGTCACCATTAAGAGAGTAAAAAAAAAAAAGCTGCACAAGTTGCGAAAAGATATTTTCAATATATATAACATTTCACAGAAAAAAGAATAATACATTTTTTTTTTTTTTTTTTGAGACAGCCTCAAGCTGTTGCCCTAGATGGAGTGTCGTGGCATCACAGCTCACAGCAACCTCCAATTCCTGGGCTCAAGCAAGTCTCTTGCCTCTGCCTCCCAAGTAGCTGGGACTACAGGCGCCCACCACAACGCCCGGCCATTTTTTTTTGGTTGTGGCCGTCATTGCTGTTTAGCGGGCATGGGCTAGATTTGAACCCGCCAGCTCAGGTGTACGTGGCTGGCGCCTTAGCCCGTTGAGCCACAGGCGCTGAGCCAGAAAAAAGAATAATATCTTAAAGAAAACATTGATAAGACACTCAATAATACCTCACAAAAGAAGTTATCCAAATGATTAATAAAAATGAAAAAGTACTCACCTTCATGAAGTTGGGGAAATGGAAATTAAAAGTGGTATGGTACCACTATACTCTTTAAAATGGCTAAAGCAAAGACAGCTGACAATTTCAAATGTTAGCAAGAATGAGGAGCAAAGGAAAGCACTATAACATACTGGTAGGAGTAAAAATTGATATAATCAACTTTGGGAAACTATTTGTAAGCAATACACTTAAGTCAAATATGTATATCTTATGACCAATCCCCCACTTTTATGTATATATCCAACAGAAAAGCTTGCTATATGGTTTGAATGTTTGTGTCTCCTCAGAATTCATTTGTTGAAATCCTAACTCCTAAGGTGATTGTACCAGGAGGTGAGACCTTCAGGAAGTGATTAGGTCATCAGGGTTCCACTAATGGGATTAGGGCCCTTCCAAAAGAGGCCTTAGGTAGTTTGCCTGCTCTGTTCAAAAGTCAGCAGTCTGCAACTGGGAAGAGGGCCCTACCCAGAATCCAGCTGTGATGACACCTTGATTTTGGACTTCCCAGTCTACAGAACCGTGAGAAATAAACTTCTGTTGTTTATAAGCCATGCCATTCTGGTGTTTTTTAAATAGCAATCTGAACAAACTAAGGAAAGCATGACTAGAAAAATAAAAGACATATAGAGAAATGTTTACCACAGCATTGTTTATAATAGTCTCAAACTGAAACAACTCAAACATCCAATGCCAGGGCACCAGATAAATACTTGTGTTTTATTCATACAATTAACTACTATACAACAAAGAAAATGATTGAACAATAGCTAAAACATGCAATAACATGGATGATTCTCACAAATACAATGTTGAGAGAAAATAAGCCAGCAACATGATTCCATTTATATAAAATGAAAAACCATGTAAAACTAAACTATAATATTAGAAATTAGGATAGTTGTTACTTTATAGAAGAGAGAAGCTGTAATTCTGAGGGCAAATGATACAGGCTTCTGAGGTGCTGGCAAATACCTATTTTTTTTACTGGGGTGCTGGTCACATGTTTGTTAATTTGATAATTTTAGGAGCTATATATTTGTTTTGTATACTTTTCTATATGTTACACTTCAATTTTAAAAACTAACATATAAATCCCTATTTCTTAAATTTTTCCAGCTAAGATTATAAATTTACACATTATTTTGGAAAGTTTTCTTAGACTTTCCTTTAGACTCAGGGTTCCTTTGTTCACAGCCAAATAAGGTAAGTCCTTTTACTACTGCTGGGCATGGTGGCTCACGCCTATTCTCCTAGCACGCAGGAAGGCCAAGGCAGGAGGATCCCTTGATATCAGGAGTTCAAGACCAGCCTGAACAAGAAAGAGACTCTGTCTCTACCAAAAATAGAAAAATTTACCAGGCATTGTGATGGGCAACTGTAGTCCCAGCTACACAGGAGACTGAGGCAGGAGGATAACTTGAACTTGGGGAGTTTGAGGTTGCTGTGAGCTCCACAGCACTCTAGCCTGGGCAACAGAGTGAGAGTCTGCCCCTCACTTCCCCAAAATTATTTTGCTACTTTTCCAGTCACCTCTTGTTAGTACAGGTCTTTATCCACCTAAATCTTGCTTATTATACCAGCTTTACATGCCTACTACACACACTAGCTAGAACAATAGTCAACAGGAAGTCTGTCTTACTCATTTCCTACCTAAAGCCTTAAGAGTCAGACTCCACTTATTACATCAAATCAACACTTTCTGTCAATTAACCAGTTTACCAACATTGCCTGAAGTCTTCTCTACATACACACTAAGTTCCCTTTCCTACAGCCAACCAAATCTAATTTAGTAAGAACCCCCCCCCCTCAATTTAAGGATAATCCAATTATGTTGAATCAATCCTCACCCTCTCTGATGATTGTTTTATTCCTATAAACTACATCTCTCTGAAGTTGTATGTAGGATAACTATAGCTCTCTGTAAATATATGCATTAATCTTTGTAACATTTGGTAGGCTTTAATCCAATTCACTACTATGTGGTTTTTTTCTAATTGTTACCTGGCAACAAATCTTATTAAAAGATTTCCAGGCTCTGCCTGCCTGATTCAGAGTCAGCAACCAGTTATGAATCTATTATATGCCAAGCACTGAATCAGTTAACACACATTCTTATTTGATGGAAGAGAAATCTGAAGTTCAGAAGATTATAAGACAAAGAGAACTCATATTTGAATCCAGGATTTTATTCTTTTTAATTTATTAAACTTTTTTTTTTTTGGAGACAGAGACTCAAGTTGTTGCCCTGGGTAGAGAGCCATGGCATCACAGCTCACAGCAATCTCCAACTCCTGGGCTCAAGCAATTCTTCTGCCTCCGCCTCCCAAGTAGCTGGGATTACAGGGGCCTGCCACAACGCCCAGCTACTCTTTTTGGTTGCAGCTGTCATTGTTGTTTAGCAGGCCCGGACTGGATTCGAACCCACCAGCTCAGGTGTATGTGGCTGGCACCTTAGCCACTTGAGCCACAGGTGCCGAGCCTGAATCCAGGTTTTTTAATTCCTGGGCTCACTCACCTAAAATTTATAAAGGTTAGATATAGAAGCCTCTACAAAATAAATGTCTAACAGATACTTATAACAAGGCATTGAAAATGCACTACAATTTTTTTTTTTTTTGCAGTTTTTGATCAGGGCCGGGTTTGACCTCCAGTATATGGGGTCAGTGCCTTACTCCTTTGAGCCACAGGCGCTGCCCTGCACTGCAATAATTTAATGTTGGATTTTGAAAGGGAAACTGGCAGGGAGGGGGAAGATGTATGTTTGGTAGTACTAAAAACCAATGGATGCTAACAGGAAGGTGATAATTGTTGAAAACTTGTCATCAATGACTGGGTTTGTGATAGAAGATGTCTTGGGATATTGAAAAGAAAGTTAAAAAGTTACTCAAAGAAACTATCGGGAAAGTTATGAATGACCATAATTATAATGTGAAATTCAATATTACATAGCTAAGTAAGCACCCTCATTCACTATTTGTGATTGTATAAAATTTTGTTCAATTTTTTGGGAAGATATTACAACAATATGTATCAAAATTCTTTCAAAGGCTCATATCCTTTAACTTGATAATTCCACCTTTGGGTATCTATTCAAGGAAATGATCCTTTAATAAAGCTTTTACTTTATGCTCACAGATACAGAATTTTAGTTTAAAAAATGTAATTTTTTAGTAATAAAAAAATTTTAGTTTAATCTAGGAAAAAAGTAAACCTATTATTAGGATGTTCTCCGTATTTCTCCTAAGTCTACCTAACAAACTTTTCTATTTTCAAGCCATACTTCCTTGCCGTTGTTTCTAGTGATGGTTGATTTGGTACCTCAACTATAGATTATACATACTTCAATTACTATACTGCTGACAGAATACTTTGAAACTTGTTTTATGGTCTACATTATGAGATCCTTGAGAGTAGAAACTAAGTTATGGTCATATCAGTATCCTCAATACACAGTAGTTAGTAAATCAATTTTATGGAAAAGTGATAAATTACATAGGAGCCACACTTGGACAGGATTATAGTCCAGAGGATGAACCCAAGTTTCCTAAAGATCTGTCCAGTAAGCATAAACTGCAAATATCAGAAGGTATAAGAAACCCACTACTATCCCAAGGAGTGGAAGATTTCCTTTTAGAGGGAATAGCAGTAGCTATATTACCCTGACAATGTTTTCATGGAGGGAGCATTAACAGTGGATGGCACTAACAGTGTACAGATAAGAATATGGGTTCTGAAATGATATGAACCTAGAACTAAGTCTTAGTTCTGCTTCAACTTCCTCATCTATAAAATGAAGATAATGATAAAATCTTCCTTTTAAGCTTATTGTGATGGTTAAACGAGATGATACATATAAAAGCTTGGCATAGTGCCTAGCACATAGTAAATAGTCAATAATGTTAACTATTATTACTACCTCTCAAACTTCTGCTCATTCACATCAGCTAATCCAGCTGGGAAGGAAAGAAACAAACCAAAGAAATCTGGGCAGCATGGGTAGGAACTGTGAAGTTGACTAAAAACTTCACACCCTAGAGCAGTCGTTCTCCACCTTCCTAATGCCACAATGTATTTTCATTGTTAAAAAGGGGTCATGACCCACTGGTTGAGAACTGCTGCTCTAGAGGCACAGTTATTAGATTTGTCACTTTTTCTTATTGGTGATTTAAACTCTGGAGAAAAAGGGTAGGTATAAAAACTATTTCCAGCCAATATTTTAAAGTGGAATTTGGATTTTAGGTAAAAGAATGGCTCCAGGTAAAGGAGAGAAAGGCTGAGAACTAAAGATGGAATAAATATCATGAGACCTGGAAAGAATATGCTTGCCCAGAGAATAATGAATTCAAATTACTACAGTGTTTAAGGTGCTATGATACGTGCCCCTGCAGCGTAGTAATAATAACAGTAATAATAAGAGTAGTATAGCAATGATAGTAGCAGCAGTAGCAAATACTTACCCAGTACTTGTAATGTGCCAGGTGTAGTGTTTTAGGTGAACTAACCCACTTAACCTATTAACTCTTAGAAGAAAGCATTTAGGCTTAAGAATCAAACAGATCTGGTTTTAAATCTTGACTCTGCCATTAATGGTCAATGACTTTGTTACATCACTTCTCTGAGCTTTAGTTTCTTCGTATGGACCTGAGGATAAGAATACCTAATCCACAGGGATAACATGAATATTACCTTATGTTTATATGCATAAACTACCTATCACAGTACTTGATATCTAGCAGATACTGTGATAGCTATATCTTTATTACTGCTGTTAATATTCTTACGATTAAATCTTAGGACCAAAGACATCGTTCTGTAGGCATACAGAGTAGTTTAGAAAGAGGAAAATCTTTCTTTCTTCCTGAGTTTCTTAGCAGCCTTTTAACAAGTGGTAAGCATTCTATATTATTAAGCTTTTCTGAGAATCAACTATGCACGAATTAAAAAACAAAGCCTTAGAGAAAGTAAGAAGGTTCATTACGCTAATTTTAATAGCAACTTTAATTTGCTCTTAATTGTATTTGGTGTCTAGTATATTCATTTTATTACTAATTGCAAGGCACAATGGCAAATCTCCTTATAGATAGGGCACATCTTAAAAATAAATCCATATTCTCAAACCATGTTGTTAAGAGTATAAATTGAGGAACTATCTTTGGAGGGTAATCTGGCAATATTTGTCAAAACTGAAACATACCTATGTTCTCTTTGACCCAGAAATTTGGGTCTAATACTTTATCCTACATGTTTCACATGTGAGCACAAAGATATCTGGGCAGAGATAGTCAAGGCAGAAATGAGGGTCATAGTAAATAAAATATTGCAAATAGCTTAAATATTCATCAACAGAGAATTGGTTGAATAAATTATGGAATAAAGTACAGCTATAAAAATATACTTCTCTATATACTGGCTTTGAACATTTTCTGAAATATGTAGACATGTGAGGAAAACAAAAAGAACAGTGTACAATATACTATTTGTGTGAAGGGAGGAAGATGAGTGTTAACACTATCCGTATACAGCAAAAATGAGTAAATGTGGTTGTCTCTGGAAAGGGGAACTAGAGACTGGAAGATGAAAAGCAGAGGATGAGGAAAGGTTTAGTTTTCATATATAACCTTTATGTCCTTTGACTATTTTATTATGTAATATACAACCTGCTCTAAAATTAAAAACTAAAAATCCTTTAAAAGGATCCTTAGACTAGCTTTAAAAGTTTTGGATTTTTTCCCTCCAAGGAATAGTAGTGTTAAAAATACCACATTTCCCTAAAGTAAATAGTGATGAAAAGAATAAAAATGGCATATGGCAAGGGGAATCTTCCAAAGAAACTATGCAGCCATCTCCTGTTCTTTTCTCTGCCTTTTTAAGGTCACAGTAACATGATAGAAAATCTGGGACTCACACCATCTGTCCACACAGTTCTATCACTGCTCATTTCTCTTGTTAAATAATCAGAACACTTCACACTTCCCAAACACTGCTACTATAAAGAGCAATTAAAGCAGAATGAAAGAAGCTTTTTCTATCCAGCAACGCAGTAGTTGGAAATGAACAGTGCTTTTGAGGTTTGAAGGTTTCAGATCATGTCAATGAGGGGAAAAATTCAAGCCTTAGAAGGAAATTTAAGATTTTAATCCTAGCTATAGAAATTATCTTCCTGGCTCAGTGCCTGTGGCTCAGCGGGCTAAGGCGCCAGCCACATACACCTGAGCTTGCGGGTTCGAATCCAGCCCGGGCCTGCCAAACAACAATGGTGGCTGCAACCAAAAAATGGCCGGGTGTTGTGGCGGGCGCCTATAGTCCCACTTACTTGGGAGGCGGAGGCAGGAGACTCGCTTGAGCCCAGGAATTGGAGGTTGCTGTGAGTGTGACGCCACAGCACTCTATCCAGGGTGACAGCTTGAGGCTCTGTCTCAAAAAAAAAAAAAAAAAAAAAAAAAAAGAAATTATCTTCCTTACAAAAAAAGGGGCAGTCTCACATGAGTTCTCTAAAAATAGATACAGCGGTTCAATACTGAGAAAATTATTCAGGTCTCTAATGTGTAAATTCATCATAAAGAGAGATATAGTTTCCTTTACTATTACTGCTGCTGCTACAGTTGTATTAATAAAAGCAGCTAATAATTACTTAGGACATCTTGATGGTACTCAAAGCCTTTCTTTTGTCTTCAATCTTTTAATTCTTAAAACACTTTATATGGCAATTTCTATTATTTGCATTTGATAGTTAATGGAACGTAGGCACAGAGAGGTTAAAAAACTTGGTAATATAGTTAGTAAAATGAGGAGAAGAGATTCAAAGGCAAGCCCCACTGGCTCCATGCTCTTAATTTTTATGTTATACTATCTTATCAGTTTTTAGGCCTCTAAATTATACATTAAACATGGTATCTAAATTTTGAATAAACATTCTATAAAGGAGTGTTAAAAACACATGTTCCCATTCACAGTGCCACAGTGACAGGGTCAATTATATATTCATTATCTTACTAATTTCTAAGTATCTTACAATTAGAGCTTCCCCGAGAATATTGTCATAAAGCAAAAGAGTTGCTAAAAGTTTCAAGAATATGCTCTGAGGTCAGTCTCAATTTGGGAATATCTTATGACTTTGAGAAAAAGGTTTGGATGACTCTCAAACCTCCAATTTTAACCTTACATGAAGGTTCTATCTTCAGATTCATGGATCCTAGCAGGGTGTGTCAATGCACCAAAAGAAAAAAAATCTGACAATTTCTCCTGTGTGTTTACAGAATACTTTCCTTTGTGACTAATGGCTCCAATTTTTTCACAGATAGAAGTACCAATCCCAGCTATTTGGTAAGGTAAATTTATGCCACTAGCCACATGGCTCCCATAATTACTAAAGATAGTAATCACTTTAGTAGTCGTGATATTGAAAATATTAAACAGTAACAATGATAACTCCCATTACTGATAACTTATTAGGTGCTAAGCACATGCTAAGTGCTTCACACTGTCAGGGAGGACATGTGGAATAGTAGCTAAAAGTATAAACTCTGGACACAGGCTGGTATCTGTCTGACTCCTCCCCTCACTTGCTATGCGATCTTGAACAAATAATACCTAAGTTCCCAGTGCCTCACAGACTGTCTACCTCCTAAGGTTGTTGTGGGGATTAGACGAGTTAATACAGGTAAAAATGTTCAGAACAGTGCCTGACACATAGTAATATTATGCAAATGTAATAGATAAAATGATTAATGTTTAGAAAAGCTAAAGGCCACAAATTAGTCATGGCAGCGCTAAGGTTTCCCAGGTCTGTGTGACTCCAAACCCCATGCTCTTCAAATTCTCATTCTCATTCTCCCTCGGAAATGAGAACAGGCCAACTGTTATCATAAACACAGTTACTCTAACATCATTTCCAATTTTTCCCATCAGAATTTGACCATGGCAGCATTTAAAAAAAATTATTGCACAATTTCTGGGTAAAAAACACAACTAACTCAGATTTTAACCTTACAAAACCAAACTATATGTATCCCCATAATAATCTGAAATTTAAAAAATCAACTAGACGTTAACAATGTCAATCTAACATATTGTATTTTATCAGTCCTGAGACACCATTCCTGAAAATTTTTCCATCTGTAAATCATGTGTTTTACGATTTTAATTAGCAGTGTTTTTCCTTTCTTAGTAACATATAAAATAATGGTGCATCTTATGATCAATGTTATCTTACATTTGACAAAATATGGTAGCTATTAAGCCCATTAAGTATCCTTTAAAGGTATATTCTAAAGTTTGCTCAGCACTGTTCAATCCTAATTTGTTCACTTAAACTTCACTTTACCTTAATGATCTCCTTCTTACCAACCCTTACTGATTCCCATGTCATTATCAAGCTCCCACAGCTCTGATAATCAGTTTTTGGCTTAGGCTTTGGGTTTGATTTGTATTCCTTGCTTTGGTATTTTCTTTCTCATGACTCAATGGCTTCTAATCTCAATGACCCCTTTGATAAACCCAGGGTCACTTTTTCCTCAAAGACTCTCATTATAGGTATTCTTACTTCACCGGCATAACTGGACTTTATGGGTAAGCTAAGAATGTATTAGGTAATAATAGAGCTGTAAAAAGAAAATCAAAATCGGCTCAGCGCGGGTAGCGCAGTGGTTACAAGGTTGGCCACATACACTGATGCTGGAGGGTTCAAACCCATCCTGGGCCTGCCAAACAATGACAACTACAACAAAAAAATAGCCAGGTGTGGTGGGTGCCTGTTGTCCCAGCTACTCGGAAATGAGGTGAGAGAATCGCTTAAGCCCAAGAGTTTGAGGTTGCTGTGAGCTGTGATATCATTGCACTCTACCAAGGGCAACATAGTGACACTCTTTCTCAAAAAAAAAAAAAGAGAGAGAAAGAAAAGAAAAGAAAATCGTAGTCTTAGGGGCTACCCTCACCAACTCCTTATGAAAAAGAAGGTAGAGCAGCACCTATGGTTCAAAGGAGTAGGGTGCCAGCCCCATATGCCAGAGGTGGCGGGTTCAAACTCAGCCCCGGCCAAATAGAAGGTGAGAAGGCAAAATTCTCAGGTACCTGTGAATAATTGGCCCCACAAATCATTCACTAAGGAAATTTCTTGCCAACCTTTCATGAACAAGGACATACAAACTGTACCTATGTATGGCACCTAAAACGAAAGCCTGTTCAATTCTACACTAATAATAAATTACAAGTTTATCTTGCAGATAACAAACACAACTGGAACTAGACAGAATCAGACAATCTTACACCTACCTAAGGACATCTACATAATTGATGCTTCCTTTATCTTTAGGTAAAATGTTGATTTCTTGGGTCTCACGAGAATGTAACTACTACCTGATCAGCCTCTCTGCCCACCTGTCTTTTTCTTTCTATGTCTTTAAAATGCTGAAGGTTCCAACGTCCCCTTCAGAAAAAGAGCCACAGGTCTCCTGCAGTTAGTATTTTTCCTGAGTAGGTTCTCAAAATCTTGCTTTAAAAAACCTCCATTAATTAAGATTTTTGCCTCAGATATTTATTTGGGTTGGTAGAGCCCCAACAGATATTTCTTTTTTTCCATTTTCAGTAACTTCTTTATTTTTCCATTCTGAAATTATTTCTATAGCCCCTTTTATAAGTACTTATTTGATTCATACTTAAATTTTTTTCCTGTTTTAGCCTGAGTGCCTCCATTCCACATGTGGTCAGTTTCTTCATAGAAGAAAAAAATATCAAGTTTTACATCATCTTTTCCCTGGAAGGATAGTTCCAAGCTGTCTTCTACCTAGGGGGAAAGATGAAAACCTTACAGATTGAAATAAAGGATACACATTTTTAAAAAAATTATTTTAAAAAAAGATTCTCATGTTTTACACATATAGAGTATTAATTTTAAGATGTATGCTTTTTCAAGTTAAACACCTCTGAAACTGGGATGCATCAGTAACATGACATCGCTTAATTTCTTTAACTGCATTTAAAATAACTGCTTCTAACAATTGACAGCAACTCAAAGAAAATCACTTATGGTGGTTAAGTTATCACTGCAGAGACAATAAAAACATCCTGTTCCAGATCAGCTTTCTGGTTAAAGAAGGAAAGGAGCCAAAGAAAAGTTACCCACTTTAGGCTCAGCCACTAGGGTGCCAGCCACATACACCAGAACTGGCAGGTTCGAATCCAGCCTGGGCCTGCTGAACAACAATGACAACTACAACCAAAAATAGCCAGGCATTGTGGCAGACACCTGTAGTCCCAGCTACTTGGGAGGTTGAGGCAAGAGAATCACTTAAGCCCAAGAGTTTGAGGTGTTGTGAGCTGTGATACCATGGCACTCTATGAGGGGTGACATAGTGAGACTCTGTCTCAAAAAAAAAGAAAAGAAAAGTTATCCCCTTTAATAACCAAGTAAAATAATCAGGAAATAAGTCTTTCATCATGATCAATAGATAAATATTTAAGTAAAGTGATAGTCATCATAATCATTTGGATAATACAGATTATTACATTATGTGCATAAAATAAAAGAATATATAAAATATTAAGGTAAAGAAAAGAAGAATTCTGAGAACACTTCCCTAAATAAATTTATTCTACAAATAATTATGTTCCTATTGGACTTGATACATCTGTCAGTTATAGCACTACACAAAATAATTATTTATGACATTTTTTTCCCTCCCAATTACATAGCTTCTCAAGGGTAAGAACTGTAATTTATTCATCTTTCTGTTGAAGATGAGGTAAAGAGGTTAGTGCAAGACACACAGTGAATAGTCAGTAATTTGCTAAATGACTAGAGCTTTATTGCTTTGGACCTTAGGAAAGTGTTTTATTAAATATTTTTAATAAAATTGAATGATTATTTATGACAGAAAAAATAGTTTTCCAATGATTAAACACACTTCTATTTGGTTTGTTGAACACCTTCATAGGAACAAACAAATTAAGTACAGGATGACTGTAAGAAATCATGAGCTCAGAACATAGAAATGAAATAATTTATTTATTTATTTATTTATTTTGTAGAGACAGAGTCTCACTTTATCGCCCTTGACAGAGTGCCGTGGCATCACACAGCTCACAGCAACCTCCATCTCCTGGGCTTAGGTGATTCTCTCGCCTCAGCCTCCCGAGTAGCTGGAACTACAGGTGCCCGCCACAACGCCCGGGTATTTTTCTGTTTTGTAATTCAGCCCAGGCTGGGCTTGAACCCGTCACCTTTGGCACATGGGGCTGGCTCCCTACTTGATGAGCTACAGGTGCCGTTCAATGAAATAGTTTAGAAGGAGATTTTTATCTAGCCCATGATCTATGCCTGGTTGACCTCCGAGAAACTTGCAATAACCCAGGACACGTGAGATAAGAAATTAAAGTATTTGTTTGAAATTATTCTATATTTCTATCCCTTAGCAATCTAGGGAACATTTTGTGTTGATAATGATATCCATACTTGACTGAACATAAAATTGAATGACTCAAAAGAAACGATATAACTTCAGTTAGGGTGGGTGGGATTCTTACTTATTATATTAATTGTACATTATATATTATATTAATTTTATAATGTTGTAATTATATAATGGCAATAAGTTCATCTATAAGAGTCCAAGGTCCTTCTTTCATTGTCAATAAAAAGTAGATTTTTCTAAATAGTGCAAAAATTACAAGTGGTATAAAGCTTGTAGTGAATTTGTCTTGGTCAATACTGATGGATAAAATGATGCAGGTAGCGTTCTTAACCATGTCTGAGTTGTTTAATATAAACTTTACCTTTGAGAGGATACTTACAAAATGAAGCTGAGTTTTGTTACTAACCTTCCCAAATTTGTGTTTGAGTGGAAGTCCTGCATCCTGAAATGCTAAAATAATATCAGGTTTATAATCTTGTATAAAAATTCCTAGGTCGACATCTTTGCTATAAGGAATAATGTTGCATTGCCGATACCATCCTTTAAAAAAAAAAAAAAAAAAAAAAAAGATAATTTTTTTTTTAAATGTAGGTTTGGAAAAAATTAGTCATTATAACAAATGATCACTATAATAATGAATTTTATTTCATAGGATTAGACTTAATAATTTTGCTTTACCAAAATTATTTTTATTTTTTTTAGTAGAGACACAGTTTCACCTTATAGCCCACGGTAGAGTGCCGTGGCGTCACACAGCTCACTGCAACCTCCAACTCCTGGGCTTAGGCAATTCCCTTGCGTCAGCCTCCTGAGTAGCTGGGACTATAGGCACCCACCACAACGCCTGGCTATTTTTGTTGTTGTTGTTGCAGTTTGGCCAGGGCCGGGTTTGAACCTGCCACTCTCGGTATATGGGGCTGGGGCCCTGCCCACTGAGCCACAGGCACCGCCCCCAAAATTATGTTTAAAACAAATGCTTGGGGGGGGGTGGCACCTGTGGCTCAAAGGAGTAGGGCACCGGTCCCATATGCCAGAGGTGGCTGGTTCAAACCCAGCCCCCACCAAAAACAGCAAAAAAAAAATGCTTGGTTATAGGAGTCACCTGATCCGTCTGCCTATCCTCTGTGAGTTGACCACACAAGGTACTATAACAAACTGGTCAACATAGGGAGGATCAACGTGAGGAACTAGGCCCATTGTATCTAAATGTACATGAGGTGCATGCCCAGTCTATGAAAATTAGGTTAACTTAAGGACGTGGTTAATTTAGGAAGGTGGTCAACTATTGAGGTTCTACTATATTTTTACTGGCCTGAGCACTCTCAGCTTCCTCAAAAAACATTCATGACATATATGTATATATTTTTTTGGCCGGGACTGGGTTTGAACCCGCCCCCTCTGGCATATAGGACCGGTGCCCTACTCCTTTGAGCCACAGGCACTGCCCTCATGACATATTTTTAATTTCTGAATAAACCATTAGCATTCATAATGTCAACTAGGCCATCCCTTAAAAAAAGTGAAGTTGTTGAGAATATTTCATCATTAATCTCTAGTGATTAAAGGTTGCCTTTAAAATAAAAAATATTGTATTATTTGCTTAACCAATATACCTTTCCTGAGCAATAGTTTGTAGAACTTAGCTCTAAAACAGTGCCTGATGGTTCATATAAAAAAGAAAAGCAGAATCAGCTTTAATTTTCAACACATTGATAAAAGATATTTTTAAAGAATTTATTATGTATCTCCATCTCAATTAGGTATTATAGCATTGTTCTAAAAAACTAAAATTTATACCTTAATATTATTAAGTACTTCTAGGTCTTTCCTATTATCCTTCTAATGATTTCATACAAAAAAAAATTTTTTTTCCAGTTTTTTGGCCGGGGACAGGTTTTAACCCACCACCTCCAACATATGAGGCCAGTACCACACTCCTTTGAGCCATAGGTGCCACTTCCCCATACAAATTATTTTTAAAGTAAATAAATAACTACAATTATTGTTATAGGGCTTGCTATCAGTCAATATTGTTTAGAATTCTAAAAGTATTCTATCAAAGAATTATTAACTATTAAAAATAGAAGCCTCCTGGCTCGGCGCCTGTGGCTCAACGTGCTAAGGTGCCAGCCACATATACCTGAGCTGATGGGTTTGAATCCAGGTTGGGCCCGCCAAACAACAATGATGGCTACAACCAAAAAAAAAAAAAAAAAATGGCCAGGCATTGTGGTGGGTGCCTGTAGTCCCAGCTACTTGGGAGTCAGAGGCAAGAGACTCGCTTGGGCCCAGGAATTGGAGGAGGTTGCTGTGAGCTGAAATGCCACAGCACTCTATCCAGGGTGACAGCTTGAGGCTCTGTCTCAAAAAAAAAAAAAAAAAAAAAAAATTGAAGCCTCCTTAAATATCACCTAATGAAACTTCCTACTTTCATATATGTCCTTCACAAGAAAACTATGAGGCTAAAAACTCAAAACAAATCATGACAAATGATTAAGAAGTATTTTTAATGATACATTAAAAAATGATATTATGTTATATAATGATACATTATAAAACAGCCTTGCTTCTAAGAAGTTAAACCTTAAATGTATGAGATATGTTCTTTTTTGGGGAGGGCTTATACTCATGATAGGGTCTTTGAAAGGAAGAATCATGTGAATTTTCTACGAAGACTAATAGGTTAACCATATATCCCAGTTTATACCTATTGATAGCACAGGTATTAATGGCTCAAAATTCTCCTGAATTGGACAATGAATTATACGGCAACCCTATAAAAGCAGGAGCTGAGTTAACTTTTTTACGAATACAGTTATAATACAATTTAATAAACTATAATTAAGCAGAAACAAATCAAGCAAAATTTAAGATTCTAAATAATTCTACATTCTAAAGAAGTTTTACTTAATAGAGAGTAGACAAAAATCTTTGTCAAATTCTAATAGCAACTTGCCTAAGAACCGTAGAAAAGTCTGTATTTCCATCTCAGGTGAACAGTGGTATCCAATCAGTGACACTATCAATGTCCTAGAAAGGGGTGGTAGAAGACTTTATGATACTCCCTTCCATCTCCCTCTAATTAGAAACTTTTGGTGAATGTAAGCCCTTTATACAATATATAAGTAAATATATAGAGTTTTTTAAAGAAGCAATAATAATCTTTGGGATAGAAATAATAAAATGCTAGTTTATGGACTATCTGAATCATTTACAGTAGTACCCCCATCTGTAGTTTTGCTTTCCATAATTTCAGTTACCTGTGCTCAACGACAGTCTAAAAATATTATATAATAAATTTCAGAAATAAATAATTCAGAAGTTTTAAATAGTTTTCAATAGTAGCCTAACACTGTGTTGCAATGCCGATGTCATCCATCCGACTTTACCAAAAGAAGAACGAGAGTGGATAGTACAACGTTTTTTGAGAAAGAAACCACACTCACACAACTTCTCTTATATATTTCATCA
Organism: Arctocebus calabarensis; assembly: GCA_963573935.1. Lineage (NCBI taxonomy): Eukaryota > Metazoa > Chordata > Mammalia > Primates > Lorisidae > Arctocebus > Arctocebus calabarensis. The sequence goes on from CAUYON010044586.1 coordinate 16,857, forward strand.
TTACTTACTGTTGTTAATCTCTTACTGTGCCTGATTTGTAAATTATAAAACCTTTATCATAAGCAAACATGCATAAGAAAAGACATAGTATAGATAAGGGTCAGTACTGCCTGAGGTTTCCGGCATCCACTGGAGGTTTTAGAATGTATCCTCCACAGACAAAGGGGGACACTGTACAGTATATATACTCTGATACAAATTTTAAACATTACTTTGAATTTTAGGGAAATGCAAACATGGCCTTCCTAACATTCTACTGTGTATTTCTGAAATTAATTTCTTTAAAAAAAAAATAGATCCTTGCTCCATTTACATATATTTATTTTTTCTATAAATATGACATTTCAAATATAACTGATATTTTGTCATCTCAAGCAGTCATCTTGAAAATCAAAGAGGATGAAATGACAAAAAGACAAGAGGAACATAAGAATTTTACCTAGACAAGTTCCACTGCTCAGCCAGAATTGTACTCCCAATTTGTTTAATGTTTTGGCTGCTAGTTGCAATAATTCTTTGGCACTCTTCCGAAACGCCATTGCTTCCACAGTGTTATCATCAAGGTATTGCTACAGATATAATAAATAGTTAGCTATTATAGCCATTTCTAAATTGCTAGAAACATTTCTGTGACAACTGAATTAAATTTGAAAGTTAATCCCATATCCTTTTTTTCTATTATAAAAAATCACATTTTAATTAAAAGTTAATTGTTAGTTACACATCAAAACGAGAATATAGGAGTAGATTCTAAAAGAGACAAGTTAAAAAGAAAAGAATATAATAAGGATTAACAAAGGATGAGACTTATACTTTTATTACCTCCTTCACATTACTATTTAGCAGGTTGGTGATTAGGGGAAAAGAAGGCTAATTATGTGAGCTATAAGCACTGGCTGAAGCAAAATGAATTCAATGATATTTTCATCCTTCACGTGCTATTTGTCTTTAGACACTATGTAGCACAGTGCAAGGAGCCTGAGATTTTGCATGAGATCATCTGTGTTCAAATCTAGCTCCACTTCCTTTTAGCTGTAATGTTGGGCATAATCAACTTAAAGATGATTATGAGGAAAGTAATTTTGTTTAACACTGTATCTCTAGTGCCTAGAAAAGTGCCTTAATATAGAATGAGAGAATGAAAGAATAAACAAATCTCTTAGATCTAATTTCCTTATCTGTAATTTAATAATAATTATACTTTGCAGTACAGCTATGCACATTTAAGGATAAAAGTTCTTTACAGGATCACACCTACGGTGCATCTTAGCAGGGTACTGGGGAAACTTATTAAATGTAGAGTATCAATGTCTTTATATAGTGATCAAGAAAATGCCATGAAGGCTAACTGTAACAGTACGATCAAAACATTTCTGAATGTATA
>CAUYON010044592.1:0-25305 GCA_963573935.1 Arctocebus calabarensis
AGTGATATTGGTCTGTAGTTTTCTTGTTGGATCTTTTCCTGGTTTAGGGATCAAGGTGATATTCGCTTCATAGAATGTATTGGGTAGTATTCCATCTTTTTCTATATTTTGGAAAAGGTTGAATAATATAGGTACTAGTTCAAGGAATGTTTTTCATATCAGTGTTTCTTAGTAAAGAAATAAGTAAAATTCAGTAGGGCTTAACAGAATTTAGGCAGTGATTTGGATGGATATAGGATTTACAAAGACCAGTGAAATATGGCCCTTTCCCTCAAGGGTCTCACAGTCTAGTGGACAAAACAAACACATTCTTTTGATTGATATTCATTGGTTGAATGAATACAATGTGTCACAAATTGTACTAGAATCAATACCAAACAGCTAGCCAGTGGTCAAATCAGCTTTCAATTCTGGTTCTGGTGATTCCAAACTGTAAATATGCTTTTATTTATAGGCACTAAAACATTTCTCATATCTCTTTTGCCTACACTTCTAAAAATCTGCTCAGGGCTCTAAAGCAAATTTTTCTGGTGTCTTCCCACAGGGAACCCTGAGGTGGAAAGTCCTATCCATCTGTGACTGGCTCAAGCCTCTGAGTCAGGCCTTTCCCATTTCCTTTTCTGGCTACCAACTGTTTTGGGGAGACTGCTCTTTTAGGATTGGACTCCATTCAGATGGCAAAACAGATGGGTATCTATGGCTTTGCAGCCCTTCATACTGGTTAAAATATCTGTTTTCCATAGAAAAGCCAGATATTAAGGCTTTCATTTTTGAGCCTCTCTGCTCCTTCTTGACACACAAAACTGGCAAGAATATGGGCACATGGCCCATTATTTTCAGCATACCTTACCTGAGCTTTTATTGAAAGTGATCTGGCCTTTATGGGAATGCTAAGCCATCCTTTGTGCCTGGAATTTTTAGGTGTGAATCATTTGGGGAACACAATGACTGTCTCACTGGGAATTATAAATGGCAATACCTCTAAACTTAGTGAAGTGTTTTCATAATGAATGCAAAGAAGATGTGTTTTAGTGTCAAATATATATAGGCGTAAGTACTAGCTCCACCACTCATGATCTTAGTCATTTAACTTCTCAGTATCATTGAAACCTAACTGAAGTCTGATTGAGAAAAAAGTATTTCTAGTACAACAGGATTATCAAGGCTGGGCACAGAACCTCATGTCTGTAATCCTAGCAGTCTGGGAGGCCAAGACTGGTGGATTGCCTGAGATCAGGAGTTCAAGACCAGCCTGAGTCAGAGTGAGAACTCCCCTCAAAAAAAATTAGCCAAGTATTGGGGTGGGTGCCTATATTCCCAGGTACTTGTGAGGCTGAGGCAAGAGAATCACTTAAGCCTAATAGTTTGAGGTTGCTGTCAGCTGTGACATCACAGCACTCTACTGAGGGTGAAAAAGTGAGACTCTCCCTCCAAAAAATAAAAAAGATCATCAAGAAAGGTCATGATTTGCCTGTTTATGTCACTACCCGCCCCATACTAGACTCTAAGAATTTCTTTAGAGCCCCCTTGAGGGGAGGAATACTACATTATTCATCTCTGTGCCCTCTACACATAGCATAGCACCTAACATATACTTGAAGTCTATATATTTTAGTTGATAAAATACGTTTTTTTCAGGCTATCCCACTGAAAAAATGATGTGATTCCATGTGGCACTTTTTCATAGGTTATATCCCACAGTTCTATAGAAACATAGACTTGCAATGCAGGAAAGTCAACATTTCTGTATGTTGAATTTTGACTTGGTTATCTTTATTTGTGCCTTAGATTTGAACATGGTTAGGTGTGGGCCAGATTGATGTTTTCATTTTTACTTCTCACACTGGGCTTGGTGCCATACCCAACATTTAATGTACAACAGAGGCAATACAACACCATCATCATAACCAAAATAAACATCACTGAATTAATTCTGAAAGTGTATATGTTATCAAAATGGTTGTGATGGAGTCATGACAAAATGCACTATCCCCTTTTCTGGGTTGCTTCATGAGGTTTTATGAATTCTGATGGAATTGAGGGTTGAGGCACCACATGTCTAAGTCTTTATCTAATGTAACAAAGGTATTAATACATAAGAATGTGATTGGGATGCAGATATGTTTTAGGATAAAGATCATTATATCCTGAAAAAGAAAAAGAACACTTTCCAAGAACATAGTACTTTTCAACAGGTGAATATCTTATTTAAGTTGTAAATTCTGTACGTACCACTAAAAAAATGCTATAACACTATAACAAATGACAACACTCAGTAACATTATCATTCAGATAAGATATGGTGGTAATGTGAAACCATAGGTTGGGGAGCCAGAAAAATTTGAAATTAAATCCCAACTGCACACTAATCTTTGGTTTACTCTTAAATAATTGGCATTATTACCAAGATGTTGTACGGATTAAAGGAGATGAAGTGTTTATCACAAGGCCTAGCACATACATTTTCCTCAACCATTAGTGGATGATTTAAACCTTTTTCTTTCCATCCGACACTCCACAATGTTATGCATTAACAGCCCTGACCATAGATTTAAATTTCTATTTAAAAATCAAGTTTTGTGATTGTTGGTATTTCTCTTTTGTTGTTGAAGCTAAAAGATGGGAGTTAAAGTTAATAGTAGTCAGCAAATAACATTTCTGCAACATTAGTAAAATAATTGTTGCAAATCCAGACATTGGAATGCTATGTCCTTCAAAATGATTTTGCTCTTCTTAGAAAAAATAAAAAAAAAACTGGTATTCTTTTCTAGTTATTCTAAAACAGTGGTTCACAACCTTCCTAATGCCAGCACCCTTTAATTCCTCATGTTGTGGTGACCCCCAACCATAAAATTTGTTACTTATTTCATTACTTTATAGCAACGAAAATAATTTTGTGGTTACAATATACTTTTGTCATATACATTTTTAAAAATGAGAATGGGTGTTGAATTGCTATTCAATATCTCTGAAACATCTATTGAGTTTTTCAAAAAATTTATATCTTTACAATTCAGTCTGCAAATCCAGCTGTAAATATTTACATTTATCCATGTCACCTCTCATCCTCACTCCATTTAATAATTTTCTTTATATAGGACCCACATAACTTTTCTTTCCAAATATTACATTTTTTTAGAAGAGAGTAAAAGGAAAATGCTTGAAGACATGGGCCTGGGAAAATGTTTTATGAGAAGGACCCCCTCTGGGATTGAAGTAACACAAAAAATATATCACTGGGATCTGATCAAGCTAAAAAGCTTCTGCACAGGTAAGAACACTGTAAGTGAAACAAATGGACAACCTTCAGAATGGGAGAAGATTTTTGCAGGTTATGTTTCCGACAAAGTTTGGACAACTAGAATCCACAAAGAATCAAAGTAATCAATAGGAAAAGAACAAACCTCATTTCTTTGTGGGCAAGAGACTTGCACAGAAACTTCTCTGAAGATGATAGGTGCATGGCCTAAACATGAAAAAATGCTCATCATCTTTAATCATCAGAGAAAGGCAAATCAAAACCACTTTGAGATATTACCCAACTATAGTATGATTAGCCTACATTGGCTCGGCACATGTGGGTCAAGTGGCTAAGGCACCAGCCACATACACTTGAGCTGGCGAGTTCGAATCCAGCCTGGGCCCGACAAACAACAATGACGGCTGCAACCAAAAAAAAAAAAAAAAAAAAAGAGGCGGGCGTTGTGGCGGGTGCCTGTAGTCCCAGCTAATTGGGAGGTGGAAGCAGGAGAATTGCTTGAGCCCAGGAGTTGGAGGTTGCCGTGAGCTGCGATTCCAAAATGGCACTCTACCCAGGGTGACAGCTTGAGGCTCTGTCTCAAAAAAAAAAAAAAAAAATGATTAACCCATCTCACAAAATCCCAGAACTGCAGATGTTGGTGTGGATGTGGAGAGAAAGGAACATTTCTACAATGCTTTTGGGATTGGAAATTAATACAGCCTTTTTCAGAAAAAGTATGGAGAATTCTCAAGGAAATAAAAATTGACACACCATTTGATCCTGCAATATCATTACTACCCAGATGAACAAAAATCATTTTACAACAAAGACATTTGCACCAGAATGTTCATTGCAGCCCACTTCACCATAGCTAAGTCGTGGAAGAAGCCTAAATGTCCATCAACCCATGAACAGATAAACAAATTGTGGTATATGTATACATATATGCGGTATATGAAATATTATGCAGCCATAAAAGAGGAAGACTTTACATCTTTTATGTTTACCTGGATGGAGCTAGAACATATTCTTTTTAGTAAAGCATCTCAAGAATGGGGAAAAAAGTATCCAATGTACTCAATACTACTATGAAAGCAATATATAAACAGTTACACATTCATATGAATGATAAAACACAAAGATAGTACAGAAAGAAAGACGGGAGAGAAGGGAGAGGGGAGGGGAGGGAGAAGGGTTAGTGGAGGGAGGGAGGTTATTTGGCGGTATCTCACGTCTTGTACACAATGCAAGGGTACATTTCAAAACAACTAAGTCTATATTGTGTCTTACCACAAAAATGAGTAAGTGAGGCAATGGTTATGTTAATTAGTTTCATGTGGTGCCTTGTGTCTTGGTTTGAAGAGAAATAAATGGTATGTCACTAATTCTGAGCATAGGTCTAAAGAAGCCTTACATACTATTTTGCTTTCACCCTTGGAACATTGCTCAACTGCCATGTGAATGATTCTGGGCCAATTGGCTGGAGGATGAGAAACTACCTGCAGTAGAGATGCGGGATCCTATGCAAGGCAATCTTAAAATCTCCATCCTCCATTCAATCCATCAGTCGGCCACAAGGATAAAATAATTCCAGTAGAGATCAGAAGAGCTGGCTAGCTGAGCTAAGCCTAAATTGCTCATCCAGAATGACGAGAGTTAAATAAATGGATATTATTTTAAGCCACTAAGACCACATGTTTTGCAACAATACTGACTAATAAGAGAGTGAATGCACTGAAGGTTTTAGTTTCACTCACAAGAAAATGAGGAAACTTAACACCTGATGAAGAAGAAATTCTGGTGATGGTGATTTGAAGAGGCTAATCCCTTCTGCCAAATGCAAGAATACAACTAGACAAAACCAACCTTTTTAGGTCTCTGAAAAACATACCAAAGGTAAAATACTTCCTAAGAAATGTTTACTTTACTAAGAGGAATGTCAAATCTATTAAGTGTAGAGTATAAATGTCCTAACACAATAATTGAGGTGAATGCTATGTTAACCAGGTTGATGTAACCATTCCAAATTGTATATAAAATCAGCACATTGCACCCCATAAATGCATTAATGTATACAGCTGTGATTTAATAAAAATAAAATAAAAGGAAATGTTTATTCTTGAAAAACTACTGCATCTGTGTAAGAGTACAGGTCTGTGGCCTTCTGACATAGAGCTTCTCTCATCCGGCCCACCCTCTACTCTCAGCTCTGGAGGTGAGAAAGATAGTTTGAGCAGTATGAGCTGGCCAAAAATATTTAGCAGCTTTTGTCCCAGAGTGGGTGAATTCAATATGGGTCAGATGGAGTAAAGCTGGTTCATCACTGGTTAAAAGTTGTAAATTCATTAGGAAACAAATGGTAGCATCTATCAATTTTGTAGCCCACGTTTGAGGTTCCAGTGGGGTAAACAGCACACAAACAGGAATTTAATGAAGAGATTGAAAAAATGTGAGCTCCATAATGGGGTATCATACACCCTGGATGACTGGGAATATATGTGTATGTATGAGAGAGAAAGAAAGAGAGACTAGAAGAAACGGAAAAGTGAAGATAGTCCTGAGAAAAGGCAGAAATGTTTACTGTGCTCCCCAACTCACACACAGATTGACTGGCTGAGAGGTACTGAGAATAACCTCTGCCTAAATCATTGCTTGATCATTAGGCTATTCAGGTCAGGAGTGACTAATAGGAATCCAGAGTTTAAAATAAGGGTACAATTACTTAACAGAGGCCTCAATGGTTGCTTACCATGGAATGACACATCACAAAGGTAAAGCCAGGCAGTTTTCCGGAACAAAATCATAAAATTAAAATACACTCTAGAAGTTTACACTGAAAGCTGATGAAACAACCAAAAACTTAATGAACAAATAAAAAAATCAAGCAGTACAAATTTCCTCTGAGTAGGCCTAAATGTTGTATTTAGCAAAGCATTTAACATAGCTATTACATAGTGACAGAATTTCTAAAAAATCATTAAAATAATTGAAGGAAGGGTAACATGGATTGACAATCAATACGCTGATTGCACAAGGATCAGTTTGCTTTTTTGGTTTTAGAGTTGAAAGATACTTTCTTTTCAATTCTCTTACACCCAGTCAATTCTTGTTTTCTGTTGAATGGGAAGATACTGCTACAGGGAGGTCTAGATCTAGACAGTTGATGTGGACTGTCCTTCCTCAAGGATTTCAGGATAGGGTAATGTTTGGACTGCATCTTTCTACCCTCCCAGTTAAGTTTGTTTCTTCTATACTCCCAACAGTTCTCGAGGATTCTGTCCCATTCTTAAACAAGAGCACATCGAACATGTTCCTCTGATGTCCCTTGAGGCACTGGACTTTGGTACAGGCACCTGCTGCCTATAGCCTCGCAATGGGGACCATGGAACTTAAGGAGTGCTTTGCCTCTGTTTAGGTTGAAGCAGCTACAGAAGATGGACCTTCACCCCTAATCCTTGAAGATTTGCCAGCACTATTTCTGTGTGTGTGTGTGTGTGTGTGTGCAGGGAATGTTAGGCCATGCACCGCACCAGAGCACAGCCAGCTCACACCAAACAGGCAAATAGGTCCATGTCTTGCCAAGTGGAGGTGGCCTGCAGTGGTGTCTCTCTATTGAGTACTGGCATGTGCAAGCAAGAGGAGGAGCTCCTACAGCATCAGTGAGCTCTGTTCCATCAGGAGCAGCACCCCTGCCATAACCTGTCCCACTCTCTACCCAGGGCTGTGTGTTCAGACTTCAAGGTCTCTTCTCAACTCCCTTAGTGGGAGCCCTCACTATTTGAGATGTTGTTTTCCCTGCAGTTTGTGTGCTCTGTTCTGTAATGAATGTATGTTGATGGCAATTGCTTTGAATTTGTGATCACTCCATCATGAATGAGGTATCAGTGCTCATTCTTGACACTGGGAACCAAGAACCAGGGAACATCCTCCTCCAGAGGGACCTAACAATAACAGTTTAACAAAGGAGAGGAGTGAAAAAGTATAGAAGGTTACCCTGGACTTTTTGACACTAATGGAAATGAGTAGTTTATCTCCTTCCTGTCTGGAAGTTTCCCTGAGGGAATTTTAATGGCAGCTGAATTAGCATTTCTCAGTTCTAAGGGTCAGTCTTCTTTCCAATAGGAAGCTCCTTGGAGTCAACAGGAGTTGCATTTTGTGTGGTTCTGCTTGAGTTTAGATGTTTCTCTCTGTGCCTGCTGTCTATTCAGTTGTTTTCAGTTTAAAATAATCTTCATACCACTTTGGTGGGCTGCTATTTCTTCATCTGTCATATAGGGACAACATCTGCCTGGCAGATTTGCTCTGAAGATTGCATTGAATGATATACATGAATTACCTGAAAGAGTGGAGACAGGGTGGAGGTGCTAATAAACAACATGGTCCCTTTCTCTATTTCTCTTAATTGTACTTTCTGGCCCTTGGATTCAGTTATCAGCCCCAGATCCGTTATTTGTTGGACCAACCTGTGCTCTTAATTGTACCTACCTAAGGTTTCCTTATTTAGCCACTGAGCTTTGGAAAATAGACGGAAGAGTTTTGTTAACCCACAGAGAAAGTTCCTAGTCACAGCATCCATTTGGAAAGCAATGTCCTTAGTATGTGAATCCCTGTAATTTACTACATCTCACTCTAGTTAAATCCAAAGGATATTTTCTGGGTGTGCACATGAGCCTGGCCCTGTTCCCTCCCATATCTCCTAAACTTCCTGCAGATCAACAACAGCTCATTGTTAGTTCCTTCCTTCCCTCTCTTCCTCCCTTACTCCACAGTAGTCTTTAGATCAGTGGTTCTCAACCGTCCTAATGCCATAGCCCTTTAACACATTTCCTGTGGGTTGTGATCCACAGGTTGAGAACTGCTGCTCTAGATCCCCCAGGCTGCATCTCCTCTCCCAGACCTTTGCAGCGGGACAACAATTTACATCTCTCCATGAGGCCCTTATCTACATTCTCACTCCCAGGAACCAGATAACAAAGAGCCTCCCCAGGATGCTCACTCCTTAATAATTCCCAGAACAGTGGAGATAACAATTGTTTTATGTTTTCGGAAAGATTAAAAAATGTACAATGTTCCTCTCTGTTCTAGATGATCTCAGTGTGGGTGCACAGGAGTGGGCCAGAAGATCAGGGAATGGCCTGTGGGATTAGGAGCTACACAAAGTATTAAGAATTGGTCTGAAAACTAAGGACAGCTGGATTCTTGAGAAAAGGGGGAGGGAACCAGGGGGAACCACTTACAAAGGGGGAATCATTTATAAATAATGAAGTAAAGGACTAGGTCTATACTGCATCCTATGTGGCCTTTAGCATTAAAAAAAAAAGACTTTATTTAGGGTCCTGGTCCTCCTTTACACTAGTTGTGTGACACTGGGCTATGTCACTGTTACCAAAAGTTTTGTACTTGTCTTTGAGGCTGAATCAGTAAGAAGGAAAATTGAAGAAAAGTGGTTTCAGGAAAAGGAAAGAGAATTTTATTAATTTGCTGGAAAATGAGGAGGGTGGCAGGCTAGCATCTTGAAAGACTTTCATCCTGCCTTTAAGCAGAAATAGAGGACTATTAATGGGGGGTTTGAGAGGTTGGGCTCAGATGTCTTTGACCAGTGTCATATGTGATGGCTTTGGGCCATTGGTGCTTAACTATATATAATTAGGGTTTTCTGTCCACCTATCTTCCATGACAATGACCTTGTGATCCTTGTCCAGATAACCTGTTGACCCAGCTCTTGTGGTTTAAGATAGTACAAAACAAAACAAAACAAAATAACATTTTTTTTTTGGCACTTTGATTACGGGCTTGGGTGGAAAGGCAGGATTTAATTCCTCAAAAGGGTATCCAGTTTTAAACAGTAACTCTTAATACATTTTCCTCATTTTCATATCTTTACCTCTGTTAAATTACCTAACTTCTTCAGGTCTTCATGCCATCTGTGGCAATGGGAAAATATTTTTGGAAGAACTATTTCAAAGATGAAAGATATAAGATATAGAAAGCAATTAGTGTAATGCACATCACTAGCTTACTATTCTTTGTATTGAATCTTAATTTCTTTTAAAAATATTTCATATTATTTTGTGTTCTTAGTTCATAACCTTAAAGTTATGTTTCATTTCAAATGACACTTCGTATTTTAAAAAATGTTAAGTAAATGAAAGTCAAGGCTATACTGCAGCTATTCATACCATATACTGTAATGTGCCAGCTACTGTATGCTTTGCCATACATAATGAGTCAGTTTTACCTTTGCCCTCAAATGCTTATAGCTGTTTGGAAGTATTTGCTTGGTACCTGGTACACAAAAACAAAATACATGGTATCTACACTAGTAGTACATTCTGTTCTATGTCAACATTGAAGTAATGTTTTTCCTATCAGTGTTTCTTAATAAGTAAAATTCACTAGTGATTTACAGAATTAAACAGTGCATTGGATGAATGTAGGATTTACAAAGTTTAGTGAAATATGGTCCTTGTCCTCAAGGGTCTCATAGTCTAGAGGAGGAATGAAACACATTCTTTTGATTGATATTCATTGGTTGAATGAATACAATGAGTTACAAATTGTACTAGAATCCATATCAAATAGCTAGCCAGTGCTCAACTTAGTTTTCAATTCTGGTTCTGGTGACTCCAAAGTGTTAATATGCTTTTATTTATAGGCACCAAAACATGTCTCATGTCTCTTTTACCTACACTTCTAAAAATCTTCTGAAGGCTCTAAAGAAACTTTTTCTGGTGTCTTCCCACAGGGAACCCTGAGATGGAAAGCCCTGTCCATCTGTGAATGGCTCATGGCTCTGAGTCAGGCCTTTCACCTTTCCTTTTCTGGCTACCAACTGTTTTGGGGAAACTGCTCTTTTAGGATTGGACTCCATTGAGATGTCAAAAACAGAGGGGTATCTACAGATTCACAGCTCTTCATACTGGTTAAAATATCTATTTTCTATAGGAAGGCCGGATATTACGGTTTTCATTTTCCAACCTCTCTGCTCCTTCTTGACACACAAAACAGTCAAGAATATGGATACATGTGGTCCATTGGTGTCAGCAAATTTTATCTGAGCTTTTATTGAAAGCTAACTGGCCTCTATGGGCGAGCTAAACCATACTTTATGCCTGAATTTTCTAGGTGAATCATTTGAGGAATAAAATGACTGTCTCACTTGGAATTATAAATGGCAGTACCTCTATAATTAGTAAAGTGTCATCATAATGAATTGAAAGAGGATTAGTTTCAGTGTCAGATATATGTATGTGTAAGTTCTAGTTCCACCACTTAGGATCTTAGTCATTTAACCTCTCAGCATCATTGAAACCTAACTGAAGTGTGAATGAGAAAAAATTATTTCTAGCCCAAGGAGATCATTGAGAAAGGTTATGATTTGCCTATTTATGTCATTACCTGCTCCCCTACTACACTTTAAGAACCTTGAGGGCAGGAACTCTACATAATTCTCCTCTGTGCCTTCTACACATAGCATTAGCACCTAACATATACTTGGTGTCTGTGTATTTTACTTGATAAAATATGTTTTTTTCAGGCTGGCTTACTGAAAAAATGATGTGATTCCATGTGGCACTTCTTTTCATAGTTTATATATAATAGTTCTGTAGAAACAAAGACTTTCCATGCAAGAAAGTCAATGTTTCTGTGTGCCAAATTTTGACTTGGTTATCTTTATTTGTGTCTTTGATTTGAACACAGCTAGGAGTGGGCCAGATTAATTATTTTCCTTTTCACTTCTCACACTAGGCTTGGTGCCACACCCAATATTTAATGTACAATAGAGGCAAAACAACAACGTCGTCATACCCCAAATAAACATCACTGAATCAATTGTGAAAGTGTATCTGTTTTTTTTTTTTTTTGCAGTTTTTGCAGTTTTTGGCGGGGGCTGGATTTGAACCTGCCACCTCCAGCATATGGGGCCGGTGCCCTACTCCTTTGAGCCACAGGCGCCACCCACTGAAAGTGTATGTTTTATCAAAATGGTTGTGATGGAGTCATGACAAAATGCATTATCCTCTTTTCTGGGTTGCTTGACGAGGTTTTATGTATTTTGATGGAATTGAGGGTCAAAGTTCCACATGTCTAAGTCCTTGTCCAAGGTTACACAGCCATTTACAGGTTGAGAATGTGATTGGGATGCAGATATGTATTAGGATAAAGATCATTATATCCTACAAAAGAAAAAAAGAACATAGCAAACACTTTCCAAGAACATAGTATTTTTCACCATGTATCTTATTTAAGTTTTAAACTCTTTAGGTATACTGCTAAAAAAAATGCTATAACACTATAACAAACGACAGCAGTCAGTGAAGTTAGCATTCAGATAAGATATGGTGGTAATGTGAAAGCATAGGGTAGGGAGCCAGAAAAATTTGAAATCAAATTCTAACTGCACACTAATCTTTGTTTTACTCTTAAATAATTGGCATTAATACCAAAATGTTGTGCGAATTAAAGGACATGAAGTGTTTATCACAAGGCCTGGCACATACACTGCCCTTGATCAATACTGGATGATTGAAACCTTTCTCTTTCCTTCTGACTCTCCACAATGTTATGCATTAACTGCCCTGAACATAGATTTAAATTTCTATTAAAAAATCAAGTTTTGTGGTTGTTTATATTTCTCTTTTCTTGGGAGTTGAAGTTCATAGCAGTTAGCAAATAACACTTCTGCAACATTAGTGAAATAATTATTGCAAATCCAGACATTGGAATGCCATGTCCTTGAAAATGATTTTATCCTTCTTGCAAAAAACAAAAGTGGTATTCTTTTCTAGTTATTCTAATAGCTGAGTATTAATATTATATTATGTAAATTTCCACAAATATGATTTCATTGACACTTTGACTGGGATTGCATCCAATCTATAAGTTACTATCCCTGTGTTGTAGAAACAAGGTTTTGTCTTCCTTTATCCTACACCATAATTCCCTTTGATGTTAGCATTTCTTTCTCTTCTTTCCCCTTTCCTCTTGATAGGCCCTTGCAACGACACTGAAATTACAGGGGAAAAATTGGTTGTGGGATTAAATTATACCACAAAATGATTCATGTGAGACATAGGGACCCTGCCTGATGGTTACGAGGGATCCTCGTGTGCTATGTTGGGAGCCTGGGAAATTTATAATTCAAGGGGGGGCATTGTGATCACTGTTACTACCCCAGGCTTCATCTCCATTATCCCCATCCCTACAAGATTCCCTATTTGCTCGTTAAAACTTTTTTCAAAATACTCTATGTTTATCAATTTTTTTCACTTAATGAATTGTAAATATTTTTTTCTTCCCAATAGTTTAAGGACACTTTTTTTCCAGATTACATTATTATAAAAATACAGAATGTAATACATTCTAACATACAAAACATATGTTAGTCCACTGTTTCTGTTATTGGTGAGACTTTCAAGTCAACAATAGATGGTTATTATTTTTAAAACTAGGTCCTAGGATGAATGTCATCATGTCTCCCGCTATGTTTAATATGTAAGTCTTGCTGGCACAGATTAAAGCTACAGGTATTTTAAATAGTTACCATTTATTCTATCCTTTTGTAAAATTCATTTATAACAAGATATTTTCTATTGTTTCTAATGTTGTCCAAGACATTTTATTTTGTTTCCAATGCTACCCTATCTTCTTCAAGCAATGATAATTGTGTCTTCTCTTTTCCAAATGCTATAGAACTTATTTCTTTTTAATAATTCTTCAGTGAAGAGAATTTCTAAAGCAATATCAAGTAATAGTGGGGAAAAGGGATATAATGGTATTCATTTTAATTTTTTTATTTTATATATTTTTTATGAAATCATAACTGTGTACATTAATGCAGTCATAGGGTACAATGTGCTAGTTTTATGTATCATTTGAAATGTTTTCATCAAACTGGTTAACATAGCCTTCACGGAATTTTCTTAGTTATTGTGTTAAGACATTTATATTCTACACCTAGTAAATTTCACATGTATCCTTGTAAGATACACCATAGATGTGGTCCCACCAATTACCCTCCCTCCACTCATCCTCCCCCCTCCCCGCCCCTCCCTTTCCCCTTCTTCTTGGGCTATAATTGTGTTATAGCTTTCATAAGAAAGCTATAAATTGGTTTCATACTAAGAGTGAGTACATTGGATACTTTTTCTTCCATTCTTGAGATACTGTGCTAAGAAGACTATTTTCCAGCTCCATCCATGTAAACATGTAAGAGGTAAAGTCTCCATCTTTCTTTAAGGCTGCACAATATTCCATGGTATAAATATACCACAATTTATTGATCCATTCATGGGTCGGTGGGGACTTGGGCTTCTTCCATGATTTAGCAATTACGAATTGGGCTGCAATAAACATTCTGGTACAAATATCTTAATTATGATGTGATTTTTGGTCTTCTGGATATTATGGACTTTTAATTATACATTTTAAGTAATGAGTCTTTTTCTCTGGAGACAATCAAAAACAGCAATATTGCCTATGGTTTAAACCAAGGTACTGTATAAATATTGGAAGACCCTTACTAAAGGACAGGAATGTTGTAGTAAATTGTCCAAGTAAATAGAATAAGCGCTTCCTAGCTAAGCATTTCTTTTGAATGAACTTAAAAATTACCAAACTCTTAAAAATTCCAGTGTATATATATATATATCTCCAAGTTTAGTTGCTGCCATTGATGGCCTCTTAAATAGCTTTTCAAAGGCATAGTATTTCCTAGTATTTATTTAAATTAGAAGGAGCATTCTTGAGGCTAGAAAGGCCTTTAAAATTAGAATTTTAGATATGCAAATGCTATTATCATACCAGGCAGAATGTAATTAATACTAATGGTTTATTGTTGAATCTGTAAAACATAATTGGACAGAAGACCTTGCTGAATCTTGTACCTAGAAAAGCAGTATAGAAGTGTCCAATCTCCAGAGTGGCCTTATTTATAAAAGGTTCTTTGTGGATGTAAGTATAATAAGTTAAGAATCTCAAGAGGAGAGCAACTAGATATCTAAGTGGGCCCTAATTCAATGGCAGATGTCCTTATAAGAGCAGAAGAGAAGCAAAGATTGGAGTTATGACACATGAGCAAAAAAATGCCTGGAGCCACTGGAAACAGATAGAGGCATTCTCCCCTACAGCCTTCTGAGGAAGTATGCCTCTGCCTGTTCCTCAATTTTGGATTTCTGTCTTCCAGAAAATTGCAAGAGAATAAATTTTTGTTAAGTCACTCAGTTTGTGGGCATTTCTTATGGCAGCCCTAGGAAACAGAGATATCTGATCATTTTTTTCTGATAAATTCAATAATTTATTGATTATGCTGTACAAATCTCTTTCCTTGTCATATTTTTAGGATACTGCTCCCTGAATTGGCTACTTTTAATTGTGAGTCTCTGATTCTTCTATTTCTTAGTATCACTTATTGGCTCCTCGAATTTATCTCTATGTTTGTGAATGTGAAGAAACAATAAGTGTTATGACCGTGTAGACATAATAATGACAAAACAGTGGCATTAAGTCTGGATGTGCATTATCTCATTCATTCTAGGAAGCAGTCCTTGAAACAAGTGCTGTTAGTAGCCTCCTTTTATAGATAATAATAATGATGCAAAGTAAGTGTTAAAATCGGAATTGAAATCCAGATCTCTATGACTTCAAATCTACCTTATTACAGTGCTTCCCCACCACTTTATACAAATCACGATTACTGAGAGGCTATTTCTAATTAAGAATGAGTTATAAAACTAGCAGGCAGCTGTGAGACCTTCTCTTCTCTTCCTCTCCCCTGCTAGATTTTATTCCCTGATTCAAAGCCCTATAGAGTGATTCACTTAGCAAATTGCCTTGCCCTAGGGAGTTCATGTTTTTAGTCATCAAATATATATATTTTTAAATTCCTATATGTGCCACACACTGTTTTGACCTGTGTGAACAAAGCGTTCAAAGGCAGGCAGTAGTAAAGAAAAATCTCTGTCTTCTTGGAGCTTACATTTTAGTGGGGATATACTATAAATAAATAAAATAAACACTTCTAGCATATGCCCTATGGTGACAAATGCAGTAGAGAAAAAAATGAATTAGGGTAAATGATTTAGGGAGTGTCGTGGGTAGAGAAGGAGGCAAAGGAATATTATTTTGTATGATGTGATCAGAGAAAGCCTACCTACTTAAGGGATTTGGTGAAAACCTGAAAAAAAAGTCTCAGACATGAAGGTTTGACTTTTCAGTTTAATAGGGCCTATGAAGTAAGTAGTTAACTTAGTGAATAAATAGAGACCCACTTCGCAGAACAGCTTCAGGAAATTTCAAAATATCTGCAGTGAAACAGACCCTTCTAAAAATTTTCAGGGATTACAAACTAAAATAGAAATACTCTATAAAGAATTTGAATAAAAGAATTTGAAGAATATGACTTCTTGATGGTAATATTAGAAGCTGAGACTGTGGAACAATGCCCTTAAAATGCAGAATAAACATGATTTCTAAACTGAACTTATGTTCCAGGCTAATGTATCTGTCAAGTATAAGAAGTAATTTGAGAAGGACAAGATAAAAAAGAATCCCCAGAGTGTTGGGGAAGGGAAGTCCCAGATGGCAGCTGTGTAGCTGACTGACTAAGCATCCAGTTCAACTAGGGTGAAAGGATAGAAGGCTCTTGAGCCTTCCCAGTAAATCTCAATATTTCTAAATAATTTACTTACATTACTACATATAAATACCTAAAGCAAAAATTATTACCTTGAGGTAAATACCAAAAGACAAAATTGAATATAGTAGGTACTTATTAAGTATTGGTTTCTTTCTTTCTACCAGTTTTGCTATTTCTATGAGTAAAGATATCTTTTTTTTTTTTTTTGAGACAGAGTCTCAAGCTGTCACCCTGGGTAGAGTGCTGTGCGGTCACAGCTCACAGCAACCTCAACTCTTGGGCTTAAGCGATTCTCTTGCCTCAGACTCCCAAGTAGCTGGGGCTATAGGCACCCACCACAGTGCCTGGCTATTTTTTGGTTGTTGTAGTTGTCCTTGTTTGGCAGGCCTGGGGTGGATTCAAACCTGCTAGATCTGGTGTATGTGGCTGGTACCCTAGCCGCTGAACTACAGACATTGAGCCAATATCTTAAGTTCTTATTCAGTTTTTAAGTGCATACTGCTACTTCAGACTTGAACTACATACATTATGAAAAACATTCAAGATGCCACTTTTTTGGTGAAAACAACTCTTTCCATTAGAAAAAGTTACAGTAAAATGTAATCAGAAATGAAATACACACAAAAATTCATTTGGTTGATGAAATTTAACACTGTTCCTCAAGCACTTTGTTTTATTTTTTTCCTCAAATGCTTTGGATATGCTTCTCGCTATCAAAAAAAAAAAAAAAAGAAAAATCTATATTTAGATTTCATCTATACTTAGGTCAGCATTTATTATACACTAAATAAATCTTGATTGACTATATGATTGACTAAATTGCTTTAAGGAATTACAGCCATTAGAAGTTTTAAGAGGAAGAATAAATAGTATTGAGTGCTAAAGTGAAGGCACCAGTTTACTGTAGTTCTACTTTATTACAACATTATTAGATGACTAGTAAGCCCTGCACAAATCTTTTCTCAAAGTTGTTTGATTGAATAAGTTCAAAAGAGTGGGCTAATAGCATATCATAATATAAGGAATATGAATGGTATATTATTTTGTCTTAATATTGTTACTTGGAATAGATACCCAAGATTCTGCAAGCTACAGAACTTTGTATCTAACTGAGAAATTATTTCACAACAGCATTTCATTTATATCTCCCCTGAGGTGATATATGATGTCAACATTTTCTTATCAAGGTATCTATGATTAAACTATAGGGTATGTAGTATCTTATTTCTAATACATATTCTTTGTAGATGGAACAAAAGACTGAACAGTACTTTTGGTAAAGAGGAATATTTTTTGACAAAGTTATAGACTTTTAATTGTAGTTACAGTCAGCTGTACTCAAGACCATGCAGTGAATACATGAAAAGCATGTGTTTTTCATGCTTTTCTGGTAAAAGAATTAAATATTTCTGTAAGTGGAGGAAAAGAAAAAGACTTTGGAGAATCTGAAGCAATAATAACTTGTGGGTCCTGGTAAAGGAAGAAATCTGTAAAGATATTTATAACGAAGAGGTAAGGTTTTTGAGGGAAAGAATACTGTATCAAATCAGGGATAAATCATAAAAATTGTTCTCATTTTTCTTGTTTTTTTTTTTTTTTTTTTGTTCCACCTTTCATTTCATTTAGAGAATTCTATACAAAGAACATGCTTGACCATTAATAACAGCTTTTCTCCCCTAGAATACTGTTTTCTTTTTATTTTACTCAACAAAATGCTGACATAGTGGTTTGTGCTGTGTATAAGCACTTTGCAGTATTTCCAAGCACTTTGTAAATATTTATTTGTGTAACCCTATAAGGGTAATATATTATATATATATGTGTGTTTGTGCATATATATAAATTTATATATATATATAAATATAAATTTTGGGGGGGAGGAGCCAGGACTGGGTGTTAACCTCCCCCCCCATGTCTAGCATATGGAGCCAGCACCCTACTCCTTTGAGCTACAGGCACCACCCAGTAATATATATATATATTTTGTTTGCTTGTTAATACTCAATGAAACTGAGGCGATGCTTGTTGAAGAACCCATACGTAGTAGATGGCATAGCTGGTATTTGAACCAAGGAATTTGGTCTTAATGTCAGTTTTCTTAACCCTTCTACTTGCTAATAGTACCTTAAAAGTAGTGAGCAAAAGAGATAGAGTTCTATACTCACCTGTCTTATGACATAGTCAATGATTGAATCCATGGACCCTTGCAAAATAAATTCAAGGGCCAAGTTGTCTCTTTTATTGGTATTTAATGGAGGTTAAAAACATGCAGTCATCTATTTAAAAATATAAAGAGAAGTCTGGTTCAGTGGCTCACGCCTATAATCCCATCACTCTGGGAAACTGAAGCTGGTGAATTGCTTGAGCTCAGAAGTTTGAGACCAGCCTGAGTTAGAGACCCCATCTCTACTAAAAATAGAAAAAATAGCCACACTTTGTGGTAGGTGCCTATAGTCCCAGCCACTCAGGAGGCTGAGGCCAGAAGATTGCTTAAGCCCAGTAGTTTGAGGTTGCTGTGAGCTATGATGATGCCATGACACTCTACCCAGGGCTACAGAACGAGACTCTGTCTCTAAATTTATTTATTTATTTATTTATTTATTTATTTATTTATTTATTTATTTACTAACTAAAGAGAAACCATACAGAGCTTTTGTTGCTCTTGGTGATCATAGGAAAACTATGATGAATGAATTTGTTTGCTAGAGATGCACCTTCATGCATCATTTAGATAACTTCTAAACAAAGAACATGTTGGCACTTAATAGCATTCAGTCAATATTGAGTTCAATTAAATGCTGAATAACAGTGTACAGTATAATTTCAGTGTTTTCTAATTCATTGTATTCTTTTAAATTTCATGTTCACATGTATTTAGAAAATTTGGAATGTTTTGTGAGAAATAATTTTAATTATGCAACAACTGAAGTTATAGGCATACCCCATTTTTACTAATCTGAGACTAGATTTTCTCTATAGAAAAAATTATATTCTCAAAATCAGTGTTGGGACCTGATTCTTTGGGTGAGATGATAGTGAGATGATAACCACTGTGTTTGTTTACTGATGTGAGGGAGAAAAAGATGTCTTCAGTTCCTATGCAAAGACATCCCTGTTCTACTTTTTCTCGATGGTCTTGGGAAATGTAATAGTGTCTATGTGATTTTGCCCTTAGTCACCAATAAATGTTTCCTCAGCAAATTAATTAATTAATTATTATTATTATTATTATTATTATTATTATTATTATTTTTTGGAGACAGAGTCTCATTTTGTCACCCTTGGTTGGTAGAATGCCGTGGCATCATAGCTCACAGAAACCTCAAACTCCTGAGCTTAAGCCATTCTCTTGCCTCAGCCTCCCAAGTAGCTGGGATTATATGTGTGAGCCACAGTGCTCAGCCCCTAAGCAAATTTATTAATTTCTCTTTCATTCATTCAGTTTTTGTCATCTACAAAATAGCACTCAAATATTAAACTTTACTGAGATGAAGGTATTTTTCACTTATTTTTATTTCTTTTTACTTACTTTTGTTTTTGTCACTATGGCACTTTAAGACCAACATATTAAATGCCTTAGCTTTAGATGAGTTTAAAAACACAAGCCATATCCTAAGTTTATTTTATCTAGGGAATACATTTATCCACTGATAGTAACTACTTTTGAAAATAGATTACAGAGTACATTGGGTACACATCATAATTCTTGAGTATAAACTGAATTCTTTATTTTTTTCTTAAAATTACATTTCTACTCTCATTAAAACAAAAGTCACAGAAGATTTTCAAGTTTTTCATTAGTAATGATATTTTTTTCTTTAGCATCAGCAGTAATAAATTTAGATATCATATTTTACTGCTAAGGGAACATGTTAATTCTTGTGGTAGAAAGAAAAACTTGTTTTAAAAGCAACTGTAGATCAATCTCTGAATGTAGTATTGGTGTTGTTGAATTACATTGTGTTTTCTTTGTGCTATCATTCTTTTGTAATGGATCTTGAGTTAATAATATGTTTTATATAATTCTATGCTTTTATAACAATGTTTTTGTTTTTTTTTTTATACAAATGTTTTTTACCTTTTCTGGGTATATCTAGTTCGTGTCATGATTTAGAACTTTTTTTGTAACAGTAATAATTTTTTACTACAGATGCAAAAAATTTAGAGGAATGTTTTAACCTCTTAAAAGTAATTTTTCTAATTTAATGGTATTTTCAAAAACTAAAAGTGATTTTTTTCTTTTTAATTGACTTGTTCCTCAAGTCTACAATGGCTTACGCATGGTAGGAGGTTGTTTATTATAACTTAAAAAGAGGGGGAAAAAATCTCATGTCATTACTTAGGATCTCTCAGAAATAATTCTTTAAAAAAAAAAAGGCAATGTGTTTTGCAATCTAATATTTGAAATAAAAGTATAATATGACTAATATCATAGAGGATTGCCCTCTTAGAGCCTGGAAAGTAATTGAATAAAAGGATCTTATTTTTATTACTATCACTATCCTAATAGTTAGATGGGTAGAAAGAAGTGCCACAGATTAGTTAATCCCTTACTTAAGAACTTAAATTTTCCTGTGGGTAATGGATTTTCTATTAAAAAGTAATCAAGACCATAATTTTTAAAGATTTAACTAAGGGATAAAATTCATTTGTAATACTTATCTTTCTTTATATAAAAGAAAGTTCATTGGCCTATTTAATATTAAATATTTTTTAAGATAGAGGAGAAAAAAATATAGCCATTGAACTGAGAAAAAGGATCCCTTATTTTGTCTTGAATTGTATTTCTTCTGAAGCACACACAGTTTGGGGCTGAGCTATTGAGAATGTGTCCCTTTCCCTTTCCTCGCTTTACCTCGCTTTAATTAAAACAAAAAGATGATCTCCCTCATCCTCGGCCTTCCACATCCTAGGACACAGATTTTCAGAACTTGCTCACTTATCAACCCAAACAGTCATTTTCAAGTCAAGAGCTCTATCTGATTCTAGGTGACAGCTTTCTCCAGTTGTTTGTAACAAATGAAAAAGCATGTAAGTGGATGTTGTTTTGAAAAGAACAGTATATTATGTAAGGCAGTATCTTATTATTTTGTGACATCTGGATTAACACACACTGAAGAAAAAAACTACAGCTGCTGATAAACCTGGAGCAATATGCAAGCTCTTTTATAAAATTAATAATATTTTAGAAAATACATAAGGCTGTGAAAAAGGAACATAACCCTAAAGTGCCACTTAATGATAAATCTGGAGAAGTACTATAGTGGTTAAGAGAAAGCACTCCAGATAACTGAAGTATGAATTCTGGCTTTACCATTTTGTGACACTGGACAAGTACTCAGTCAACCTATCTATGTCTCCCGTTTCCTCTTCAGTAAAATGCTTTCTAGGTTGTTTATTTTAGAACTCTCTTCCCTAGGAAATTGCTGTTAGAATTTTCTTTTTCCCGTTTTCTAAATGCTTGATGACATCGCTTGCAGTTCTACTGGATTTAATTCTGCTTCAGTTAGTTGTTAGAGAATAATGGAAATTGAGTGAAGTAGATTACCTATAGTAGTATTTTGAATT
Organism: Arctocebus calabarensis; assembly: GCA_963573935.1. Classification (NCBI taxonomy): domain Eukaryota; kingdom Metazoa; phylum Chordata; class Mammalia; order Primates; family Lorisidae; genus Arctocebus; species Arctocebus calabarensis. Next base: position 21,447 of record CAUYON010044592.1, read on the forward strand.
ATAATGTACACATACATGTTTTGGAGTCAGTGATATGTCAAAGTATACCATAAAATCTATACTTTTTCTAAATAGATTTTATAGAAATGGTAGAAGTTGCAAATATTCTTTAAAACTAAGGCAAAAAACAAATGCCTAATGACTGTTATTTTTATTAAAACTGTAAAAATAACTATTTTTACTGAGAAAAGTAGACTAATGCTTCAGTTGTAATACCAGGTGAGCTTAATAGGAAAGAAAAAAGCCTAACACATAATTATATATTTATTTGTATATTATTATTTGTATATATTATATTATTAAATTATATTATTACATATTTATTATTATATATGTATTTTTAAAGCCTCAGAAGAAAATGAGTTTATGAAGGCCTTATTGAAATATAATTTAAACTATTTTAAATTTTATTTTTGTTTATTTATTTTATTTTTTTAAGGGAAAGTCTCACTTTGTTGCCCTTGGTAGAGTACTGTTTTGTCATACCTCACAGCAACCTCAAACTCCTACTCTCAAGCAATCCTCTTGCCTCAGCCTCCTAAGTAGCTGGGACTATAATTATGATAGCCACAAAATGCCACTTGGCTCAGCTAATTTTTTAGACATGAGATCTCGCTCTTGCTCAGGCTGGTCTCAAACACTTGAGCCCAAGAGATCCACCCACCTCGGCCTTCCAAAGTGCGAGGATTATAGACATGAGCCACCGCTTGGCTTAAGGTCCTGTTTTAAATGAAAGCCATTATTACAGGTATGTCTTTGGCTCTGTGATCACATTCAGAGATAGTATTTATTAATATCCAACCCTATCCCCAAAATGCTTTTAGTTGCTTTTTGCTTTTTACTTTTTACTAATGAATTTTTTTCATAGAAATAGAAGTATAGCTTTTGTTCTTGTTTAGATTCTTACTCATATGATGAAATAAAACTAGAAAAATATTTCCTTGCATTTTTCTACTTATGTTTTCCTTGTTTTCTTTTTAAATATGATCTTAATCACATGAGAGCCTGAGTTAGGAAAAGTAACTGATATTTGTTTTTGCCTATTTACTATATACTTCCTTGCTTAGGAACTTAAATTTTAATCCCATTACTATTCCAGGTAAGCAAATGCAATCTACTAAATCATCTTAACTGGAAGAACAAAGAAAAAGTCAAGTTCTTAGCCAGTTTTAAAAACATTTTGTGGTTATCATAATTGTCACTAGTTTGGCATGTGCCGTTTCTAAATACTTTAGATACTTTGCTAACCATATGACTTCACAAGTCTTCTGGTTTTTATAATGCCTCTTTAACAGAGCATAAATGTATGTGTCTATGTATTGTGCTGTAGAACCATCATATACAAATTAAATTAGATAAAAATTAAAATTTTAATGGCATTTCTGAATAAGTGGGTGACTTTGGTGTTTGTCATTCCAATTATGAACAATGGCTTCCTTTTCTAATATGAACTCTGTAAGGAATGCTGTGGGAAGACCCTAGTATCAGAATGCCTATCTTGTTTATGGGAAGACAGGAAGAGAAACTGTGTTTATAGTTAGAAGCAGCTGAGTTTATGATCATTTGCTGATCAAAAGAGGGAGCACACATAAGTGCAAGAGCCAGCAGCACACTTACAGCTTGGTGTACACTTCAGTTACTATTGATTGCTGTTGAAATGTGTTTCTGCTTGGACAAGTAGAAGATAGGTATTAACAGAGTTGTTTTTTGGCTTGTTAATTTGTTTGAAAAGGAATTAAATTGAGGTACAAGTAATTTTTAACTATATAGAGCTAGCTTGTCAATTTTTGTGCCCTTTGATTTTCAGAAAATTATACATCTGTGGTTTCAGGGTTTTCTAATGGCTGGCTCATTGAATTTTATATTGTACCGGTCAGAATTCCATAACAGTAATTTGATAAGTGATGGAGGAGGTACACTATCTGCATTCTTCAAAATTTATAAAATAAACTATTTGATTAAGAATTAGAAAAGATTCTCTTAGCCTTTTAGAAACAAAACCAATATTTGTTGATACTGAGCTTTGAATCTCACATAGATAAAGCCTCTAGAAATTCACTTATCCCTGCTTTCAAACCATTTATTTATTCAACAGATATTTATTAAGCATGTACTGTGTGGCAATAATTATACATAGTACTATACTTAGATACAGCAGTGAACAAGGTAGATATAATCTTTACCAGCATGGATCTTTGTCAGGGTGAGGAACAAGTAGACTTGTAATATATGAATAAATAAATTATAATTATGGTAATTCCAAGAAGAGCAAGAACAGGGTGTTATGTTAGTGTATAATATGAGGACCATAGTTTGATAAGTTGGTAACCAAGTATTGAAATTGATTAATAAAGTTATTTATGTTTGAATTATAAGGTCATGGAATCCCAGAACTAGAAGAGCCTTTTAAAATCATCTACTCTAACCATTTCTTGGGTGTTTGAATCTTTCTTATTATTCATTTGATCATTTCTAATATTTGACTGTTGTTTGACTTATAAAATGTAATTTTTAAGTAGTTTAACCTAATATAAACATTTAAGTGCAAGGCTGGGTCATGACTACATAAGATGGATCAGTCAAGACAACCTTACCCAACTCTTTATGCAGGGAGAAATATAAAACCAAGTAATTACAACCCAACTCTGTATGGATCAGTCAAGACAACTCAACTCTTTATGCAGGGAGAAATATAAAACCAAGTAATTGTAACATAGTGATTATTAGCAGAAGTAAAATGGCTTTAGTGGCCCCACCTATGCAAAATGAACATGCTTGGTACTGAGTTAAGTGTTTTAATTGTGTGATCTGATACATCAGTTCAAAGCTCCATCAAACTCAATAAGGCTGTTCCAAACCAATGAGGGATTTTCTACATGGACATAGATTTCAGCTACTTTCTAACTTGAGCCAATGGGTAAAGGTGAAGCATTTCCTTATGCTTCTGCTTTTTTGGAGAATTCCGTAGTGCTTCAAGAGAAGATTAAAATTTTATTAACCTCTTAAGTTTCTACCTCAAAGCTGTACTTCCCTGGCATAGCACCACTGCACATAGCTGTGGGTTCATAGACGATGAAGATTAAGTGAAAATACTCTCTGCAAAGCAACTTCTACTGATCAAGATTCCACCTATTATGAGTAGGTCCTAACTGGATAAATGATGAAATGACTATCTTCCCTGGGTATTTAATTCTACTGGTTTCAATTAGTTATTTGAAACCACACAAACTAGAGATGAATTCTTTAATGTTCTTGTTTCACCATGTGACATACACAGTGCTAGGCTCTGGCATCAGAAAACGAATATGCTATGGTCCTTATCCTCAAGTTATGTTAAAGTACTACTAGGTATAAATACTCTAAGAAGATTCAATAAACCAAATATATTCTATCACCTATCCATCTATCCATCCTTCTGTCATTTAGTAAGTACCTACTAATATCAGAAATTTTCCTGAGCTCTGGGAATAAAAGAGAAATAAGGTAAAGTCCTTGCTGCCACCTCACTCCCGCCATATACCTTGCATTCTGATGAGAAAAAGAGATATAAATATTAATAAATAATATAATATAAGGTAAAGCAAGATGATGAGAGTTATGAAAAGAAAACAGTAGAGTAAGACAAAAGATGAAGAGGAGAATATGCTCAACTCTGGGCAGGATATGAAGTAAACTGCAATAAGAAAATAATTTTCAGGGCGGCTCCTGTGGCTCAGCTAGTAGGGCGCCGGCCCCATATACCGAAGGTGGCGGGTTCAAGCCCGGCCTCGGCCGAACTGCAAAACAAAAAAATAGCCGGGCGCTGTGGCGGGCGCCTGTAGTCCCAGCTACTAGGGAGGCTGAGGCAAGAGAATCGCTT
>CAUYON010044593.1:0-18519 GCA_963573935.1 Arctocebus calabarensis
CTGTAGTCCCAGCTACTAGGGAGGCTGAGGCAAGAGAATCGCTTAAGCCCAAGAGCTGGAGGTTGCTGTGAGCAGTGAGATGCCACGGCACTCTACCCAGGGCGATAAAGTGAGACTCTGTCTCTACAAAAAAAAAAAAAATAGAAAAATTACCCGGGCGTGGTGGTGCAAACCTGTAGTTCTAGTTACTCAGGAGGTGGAGGCAAGAGAATCATTCAAGCCTAGGAGTTTGTGGTTGCTGTGCGCTATGATGATGCTGCTGTACCCTAGCCAGGGCAACAGAACAAGACTATCTCAAAAAGGGGAGGTGAGCAGAGAGTTCTCTCTTCTTCTTCCACCACATGAACACACAACTAGAAAAGGAAAGCTTGCATCCTGGAAGGGGACCCTCACCAAGACCTGACTATGCTGGCACCCTGATCTCAGACTTCCAGCCTGTAGAACTGCAAGAAATACATTTCTGTAGTTTCTGAGGCTCCTGGCCTGTGGTGCTTTATTATAGCAGCCCAGACAGACTAAGACATAAGGTAATAAGCAGGAGGTATCCTCTCTTTTGTTTAAAATCAGGGCTATAGGGAGTCAACAAAAGGATTTGTTTTAGCATAAATGCCCTCACATGTGATAGACAACCATATGCATTTTGTGAAATTGCTTATGCAAACACAGATTCAAGCTATCAGACCATCATTACTCTTCAGTGGCATCTGGTCTGCCCAGTGGCTCCTCCCATGTTAGCTGAAGGGAACCCCAAACAGAGTGGTCAGGAGACAGTGCTGACTCAGACCTGTTCGATTCCTCTCCGACGGAGCTCTGCTGCTCCGTTCAGCCCTCCACTTTGCATTATGCCCCACACTGCTGGTCTTGGGGTTGGGTAGGGCCTTTCTTGTTTTTGTTTTTAATTTCAGGGCTCTGATTTCCAAAGTAATTCAGTATCCACTAAGGTGTTTGTGCAAAGTTTGCTTTGAGCATTAAATTGGTGTTTTCCTTCTTTTTGGGGAGTATTGGTGATTTTTTTATTGTGGTAAAATAGACATAATATGTAAATTTTCCATCATAAGGATTTTTGAGTTTCTAATTCAATGGTAGTAAGTACATTCACAGTGTTGTACAACTAACCACTACCCATTGCCTTAACTTTTTTTTTTTTTTTTGGAGACAGAGTTTCACTTATCACCCTGGGTAGAGTGCTGTGATGTCACAGCTCTCGGCAGTCTCAGACTCTTGGGCTGAAGACATTCTCTTGCCTCAGTCTCCTAACTACAGGCGCCCGCCACAATGCCTGGCTATTTTTAGAGACAGGGTCTCACTCTGGCTCAGGCTGGTCTTGAATCTGTGAGCTTAGGCAATCCACCCACCTTGGCCTCCCAGAGTGCTGGAATTACAGGTGCGAGCCACCTCGCCTGAACTCCTTAATTTTTTTTTAAGACAGTCTCACTCTGGTGCCCAGACTAGAGTGCTATGGCGTCAGCCTAGCTCACAGCAACCTCAAACTCCTGGGTTCAAGTGATCCTCCTGCCTCAGCCTCCCAAGTACCTAGGACTATAGGCACCCACCCACCCAGCTAATTTTTCTATTTTTGTAGAGGCAGAGTCTCACTCTTCCTCAAGCTAGTCTTGAACTCTTGCGCTCAAGGGATCCTTCCACCTCTTCCTTCCAGAGTGCGAGGATTACAGGCATGAGATACTGCACCTATTGCTCGGCACCTGTGGCTCAACGGGCTAAGGCGCCAGCCACGTATACCTGAGCTAGCGGGTTTGAATCCAGCCCGGGCCCGCCAAACAACAATGACAGCTGCAACCCCAAAATGGCCGGGCGTTGTGGTGGGCACCTGTAGTCCCAGCTACTTGGGAGGCAGAGGCAGGAGACTTGCTTGAGCCCAGGAATTGGAGGTTGCTGTGAGCTGTGATGCCACAGCACTCTACCCAGGGTGACAGCTAGAGGCTCTGTCTCAAAAAAAAAAAAAAAAGAGACACTGCACCTACCAGGTTTCTGGAACTTTTTTATCATCCCAAATTGAAACTCCCCATCAGACAGTAACTGCCCATTTCCTCTACTCCTGCAGCCTCTGGTCACTATTCTTTTGTGTCTGTGATTTTGCTTAATCGAGATACTCCATCTAAGTGGAATCATACAAAATCTGTGCTTCTGTAACTGGCTTATTTTACTTTGCAACAAGTTAATCTTGTTGTAATACAGATCAGAATGTCCTTCTTTCTTACAGTTGAGCATTAAGTTTTTTATCAATGAATTTTACCAAGGGTTGATGTTTCCAATACATTCTGCAAAATTCCCAGAGACACTTAATAAATTTGCAACTGGCTGCTCTCTTTCCTGCATCTTTGTTCTCTTTATCCTCTATACAGAAACTATGTGACATCTGGAAGCGCCTGGGCAGGGTGTTTCATTCATTCTCTCAGCTGAGAAGATGGACTCTCGGGCTGGACGTCTATGCTGGCAGCCGATGCCCTGCGGATGGGCACCAATGGCAACACTGAGAGACCCATGTCTGGTGATGGCTTAGAGCCTGTCCCACTCTGCTCTTGTGCTCGGTATGCCTCATCAACAACATGCTTTAGGGCTTTTTAGTGTGGTTTCTCATTTCTTATTTGATTTAATCCAAATACCCTGATGTAGGCAAGGCATCAGTAACCCTTTGAACTCCCGGGAAACTGAGGCCTGGGGAGGTGATGGGTGTTGCCTCCCATGGACATCAGTTGCAAGAGAGGGAAGCCCAGGGCACCCAAGTCCAGGACTTCTTTCTGTTACCCCTAGGATGTCTAGAAGATGGCAAAGCCGAAGGCTCCTTCCTTACATTATCTTTCCTCCCTGCATTTAAGGGCGCAGATGCAGTGAAGGGTCTAAATAACGTGGAGGCATGTGGGAAAATGAGCCCAACCCTTTTAATTCCTCAGCTTCTTCCAACTTGTCCTCTTTTGAGTTGTCCTTGGGGCTGAGTCTGGTGCCCTCAAGAGGCAAGGGTGGGAAGGTAGGAAAATGGGATGTGGTCACTTCCTGGGGACCAGGGCTAAAGCAATGGGGTTGGAGCTTCTCCCTCCCCTGCAGGAGGATGCCAGGGATATAGCCATTGGGAATAGTTGATTCCTGCATATGGTTAAAAATTATGAGATACAAGGAAAATCTCTTCACTCTCGTCACCAGCACCCAGTTCCTTCCTTGGAGGCATTGATGTCTTCCACTTTTGTCTATCTTTCCTGAGAACTGTTACGCAGATGTACATGAGTATATGGGTATGTGCATATATACGTGTGGGTGTGTATTATGTGTATATGTGTGAGTACATGTATACATATGTATAGGGTGTATATATATGTGCGCATGTAATATGTATAAGATGTATATATGTAGGGGTGTGTACATATAGTAAAATCGACCACCCAAAGGACTGTAACAAACTGATAAACATACAGAGGTGGTCAACAAAAGGAACTAGGCCTACTAGACTGATATGTACATGTGGTGCATGTCTGGTCTTAGGGAAGTGGTCAGCGTAGCATTCGACTATGGAACTGCGACCGTGTATACACGTGGGTGTGTATATATGTATACATGTATGGGCTGTGTGTCTCTATATATGTACATATGTTTGGGAGTGTGTGCATGTATACGTGGATGTAATTCTCAATTTCACTTTTTCCTTTAAGTAGTAGCATATTATACATATTGCTCTGGGCCTGTTCTTTCCCCAACTTCACTTAATATATAATAGTAATAACAGTGGACATTTGTTAAGTACTTACTATGTTCTGAGTACTAGCATCATTAAGTTTTCAACCCTACTCATAGTAAAAACTATGCAAGTTAAAACAAAGCTGATATACCATTTTTCATCCATCATGCTGTTGAAGATCCAATAGCTTGCTAATACACTGTGTGGGGAAACTGATGCTGTATAGATTGTTGGCAAGTGGTTTAACAATATCTATTACAGGCTCGGTGCCTGTGCCTCAACTGGCTAAGGCGCCAGCCATGTACACCTGAGCTGGTGGGTTCGAATCCAGCCCGGGCCCGCCAAACAACAATGACGGCTGCAACCAAAAAATGGATGGGCATTGTGGCGGGCGCCTGTAGTCCCACCTACTTGGGAGGCTGAGGCAGGAGACACGCTTGAGCCCAGGAGTTGGAGGTTGCTGTGAGCTGTGATGCCATAGCACTCTATCCAGGGTGACAGCTTGAGGCTCTGTCTCAAAAAAAAAACAAAAAACACAACAAAACAAAACAAAACAATATGTATTACAATTACAAAGGCACATAACTGTGATCCAGGGATTCCACTTCTAGAACTTTTTCCTGCAGATATAATTCACAGGTGCTGAATGAAGGTCACAAATTATTCATGTACCATTAGTAATAGCAAAAGATTAGAAAAAGTTAATCAAGTTATGGTATATTATACCCATTCATTAAAATATTTGGCTATGAAAAAGTAAACTCTTTTCTTTTTTTTTTGAGACAGAGTCCCACTATGTCAACCTCGGTAGAATGCTGTGGTGTCACAGCTCACAGCAACCTTAAACTCTTGGGCTTAAGCGATTCTCTTCCCTCAGCCTCCCAAGTAGTTGGGACTACAGGTGCCTACCACAACACTTGGCTATTTTTTGTTGCAGTTGTCATGGTTGTTTTAGCTGGCCCAGGCTGGGTTTGAACCCACCAACTTTGGTGTATGTGGCTGGCGCTATAACCACTGTGCCACAGGTGTCGAGCCAAAATTGAGTAAACTCTTGCTGCTCACCTAAGGTGGAGAGGCAGTGCAATATAATGGTTAAGAATCTAATTCAAGCCTGGGTCCCTGGGTTTTAATTCCAGCTCTGCTGCTCATCAACTATGAAAATTGGATTATGACTGTACCTCTCTATACCCCTGGTTTCCACTCTGAAAAGTGGGGCTTGTAATAACACCTTGGGATACCCCCAGCCAAACCTCAGACAAGTGAGAAATAAATGTTCATGATCATATGCTACTGGGATTTTGGGGAGTGGGACATTTTCCTATAGCATGATTGTGGCAATAGCTAACTGATCCTGGAACATAGCAGCTGGCCAATAAATATTGCTAAATAACAAACTGAGCAAGCCCTTTCTTTGCAGTGGAGAACTTTACAGGTTACCCAAAGAATGACTCCATATAGAGCCCAAAGAGGAATCTCAAGATTAATATCCAAGGTACAACCAAAGTGCTAAGGTTTTATTTATTCAGCCTGGTTTTTGATTACTGGCTGTGCTGAAATCTAAAGCAGATATGAATAGGATAAGGACTGGCCCTTGTTCTAAGAGCTCAGAGTCTTTAGAAGGAAAGATTGTAAACAAGTAATTACAAGGTATTATGCTACTACAAAGGCAGGCAGCACATGAAAATGAAGGAACAAACATATCAGCCTGTGATGGATGTGGGCAAAACAGGTGGGCTAAGTCAAGGGATTAGGTGGTCATTGGTGCGAGGTAAAGGGATGCAAAGCTTTGGAGGCAAGCTGAAGCCACGTGGGTAGGGCCCTAAAGGCTTGGAAATGGAGTTTGAATGCCATTCTGTAGGTATCAGGGAAGCTGGTAGAATTTTTTTGGCAGAAAAGTGTCATGGTCAGGTTTGTGCTTTGGAAAGATAACTTTAGAGTTGATGCAGAAGATGCAAAATCCTGCCACTGGAGAGCCCAGGAGGTGGGGCTGCTTCTCAGACCTCCTGCCAGAGCACAGGATTGATCTGGGGGCTATGTGGCCTCAGATGAGGGAAAAAAAGAATACGGTACTAAGTTTCTTGGTAAACAGAAAGTCTTTCTTCCAACTCCTCTGGTGGGCACTGCACCGGTTAGGAAGGCATTTGGCTGCAGGGAACAGGAAACCTGACTCTAGAAGTTTAAACATGAGGGAGGGGATTTTTTCTCATAATAAGAAATCAGGAAGTGGTGATTTCTGACTTTGCTGTGGACACTTAACAACTCCGAGATTCTTAGGGCTTTTCCTCCTGGTTTAAGATGGTTACTATGACTCTGAATATCATGTCCACATTTGAAAGAAAACAACAGGTGGAAATGTGGAGAAAGAAAGGCCACATCAGCTGCACCTGTCACCTTTTGTCAGGAAAGCAGAAGCTCTACCCAACACTGTCCCTGCCATTCCAGCAGACTTCCACCCATGTTTCGTGGGCCAATCCAGGATGCAAGGGGGTTAAGAAACTGAGAAACCAGCTTGTCATGGTTCATCCATGGATCATCCATGGATCCTCTGAGGCTAGGCCCATTTCCATCCCAAACAAATTGGGTTTGTTAACTAGGAAGAAGGAGGGTTGGGCATAGTGGCTCATGCCCATAATGCTAGCTAGCACTCTGGGAGGTCAGGGTGGGTGGATTGCTTGAGCTCAGAAGTTTGAGACCAGCCTGAGCAAGAGTGAGACTCTGTCTCTAAAAATAGACAGGCATTGTGGCTGGCGCCTACACTCCCAGCTACTCAGGAAGCTGAGGCAAGAGGATCACTTGTGCCCAAGAGTTTGAGGTTGCTGTGAGCTATGACACCATGGCACATACCAAGGGTGACAAACTGAGACTCTGTGTAAAAAACAACAACAATGACAACAAGGAAGAAGGGGAAATGGGTATGGATAAGCAGAGGCAGTCTCTGCTACAGGGACTCAGTCACGTCCCGAGACACAGTCAGAAACTGTGTTGTTTTCTGCCGTGGGTGCTCCTCATACATGGCAAGAATTCAGGCATTCTGCCTCTGAACATGACACTCTGAAGTCCACCGTGTCTCCTCATTTCCATTCCAGGTCCCTGAGTCCATGAGTCCCAGGGTAGATCCAGGCTCCTGGTTGGGGGGAGTGACTACTGTTAACCTATGGGAATGGGAAGGTCTCCCTGGTCATTGGATGGAAGCACCATCACTAAGTTCCCTGCTGGCCTTTTCTGAACTGAGCTGGCACAGGGGGCCTAGAGACAGCTGCTGCTTGGATTCTGGTGTTCTGGTAGCAGACAGGGCTCACACACAGCCACATAACCTCTCTTACTTGTTTCCTCTGTGATAAGTGATAGAGAGCCCCAAGGGCTCTTGAGAACAGATGGTGGCTATATCAGTCAGGACAGGCTGGGTCATGCATGCTTGGTAACAAATGGCCCTAAAAGTACAATAGCTTAAACATAAAGATTTATTCTGTCCATCTTCAGTCCACCGGGGCTGTGTTCCATTTCTCCCCACTCTGGGACCCAGGCTGATGGAGCTACCACCATTTTTAACTTGCTGGTTGCCATGACAAAGGGAAAATAAAGGTCTGGAAGGTCTCACAATAGCATTTAAGTGCCCTGATTCAGGACACACTGACACAATTTCTTTTCACAACACATTGCCCAAAGCCAGTCATATAGCCCAGCCAACCACACAGGGGCCCTGAGTGTGATCCTGCCACGTGTGTGATCTCTGTTCAAGACAGAGAACAAGGAATGTTTAGTGAGCAACACTCATGGTGACCCCGTTAGCCTTGAGAAACTTGTCTGAGTTGTCCGGGTCTCCCCTACTGCATCTAAAAGTGCTGAGAGCAAAAACTTGAGTGTGGTCAGAATGGCTCTTAGAATCTCTTTAGCAGTTGGAGACAACCACGGGCTAAAAATGAGACTCAAACCTCATACCTGACACAAAAATTAACTCAGATTGAATTATGGGCTTACATGAATTTAAACACAAAACTATAAGACTTGGAAAAGCACAGAGGCAAGGCAAGTATGTATCTTAACACACACTTGGTACCAAAAGTATGATCCATACAAGGAAACATAATAACCTGGACCTCATTAAAGCGAAAAACCTTTGCTCTGCAAAGACACTGTTCAAAGGGTCAAGGACAAATTACACAAAGCTACACATATAATAACATTGCAAAGAACTCCAAATACCCACACAAACACAATGAGTGTACATTTATCTGGTAAAATGCAGATAGGTTCTAAGGATTGTACCAGGTTTCCTGGCTTTGATGTTTATAAGCACTGTGGTAGTGTGAGACTTGGGGGAGGCTGAGTGACGGGTGCCAGAGACCTCCCTAGATGGTTCTTTGTACCTTTCAGTGAATCTTCATTATTTCAAAATGAGACTGTAAAAATATCCTTTCAGCCACCCGTAAAGAAATGTGCTTTGGAGGGCCGTATCATGCATAAACATCCATCTATTTAAACACCAAAATCACTGTTAGTTCTACAAGATGTCCCCAATGGGCTGAGGGGCCAGTAGGTCCCATCCTCCAGACTGTCATTGTGAGGAAAGCACAGAACCATTTGAATCGTAGCCACTGCCATTTCTCTCTGGTTGGTCACTTTTATGGTTTTTGCTTGTTCACAGCTTTTTATCAGAAACCCATGGGATCAGGAAGTTTTGAAGTTTGTTTGTTTTTAGAAGAATTAGAAAAGTCATAGTTCTATGGTGTTTATTAAGTAACTCCCTTTTCCCCACAGCAGGGTCTGGGGCGGACCTTGTCATCAAACACATTAATATTAATGCAGTGTATGAATTCCCAGCAAGTGGGATAAAGACGGATTACACTTGTGTTTATCACTCCGAGCCACTAAATGAGATTCATTCAGGTAGGACGGCCTCTAACATCACCTAGGCACTCACACTCAACCTATTCGCAACTACTTTTCAGATTTTAGATTTTGGAATTGGGGGACACAGACCAGAATGCAGCTGAATGGATCTCCTGGGACTCCAGGTGTGACCCCCCCCCCCCAGTCTGACCTGGGAGGTGTGGACAGCAGTGCCTGTGCTCAGAGTGTGAGGGACTGTGCTGGTGACCAGTCCCCCAGGGTGCGCGGTTTAGTCTCACCCCAAATCTCCTGAAACTCACTCTTCTTGCTGGCTGGGTGTGGGGCCCTCGTCCGTCCAGAAAGCGGGGGCACGTGTCCTGCAGCTGGGGAGCTCACGGTCGCCTCAGACTCCATGGTGCTGTCAGGGGCCAGAGATGGAACCCCACCCCTCCTGGTTTTACAGATGAAGGAACTGAGGCCCAGACAGGGTGAGTGAGTCGTGCAGACTCACAACAGCCATTTCCAGAACTGTGCGGGGTGATTCCCAGCAGGGCATGGGGTGTTAGGGGCATATTTAAAAATCAGGAACTAGCAAAGCTCCCAGGCTCAGGGAAGCCATTTGGAGCAGCTTCTCAGCCACAGGAAGCAGCCCGCACACCCACCCCAGTGAAGTGGGAGAATTCCCGGGCGCAGGGGAAAGAGAGGGGTCAGGCAGTCAGCCTCTGCCTCCTCCCACCCCAGAGTGCACCCTGGTCCTGGAGGTTTGCTCCGCGGGTGGGAGCGGCTGGAAGTAGGGGCGCCTGGACACGGGTGTGGCGCGCCAGCCACCCCCCTCCCTCCAGTCCCCTGCAGCCGCCCTGCCCCGCCTCATCCTCCAAACCTCTGCCTGTCCCCTCCCCCTCCCTACTTGGCCTCCCGCAGGCGCCTCGCCTGAGACCCCCACGGTGCCTCGCCCCCCGCCCCCCGCAGGCGTCCGGCCCCTCGTTGTCCCCCCCCCCCCCGCCCTCAGCTGGTCCCCCAGCAGGCGCCCCGGTCGCTGTGTGGGCTGCTTTGACTCCGCGCCGGGAGCCGGGCTTAGGCAAACCACGCCGCACTGGACGCCATTCAAGCTTTTACAGGCCCTCAAATTGGGGCTGGAGCCGGAGAGGAAATACTAAAACCCTGTGTACACAACTTCTGTCTGTGCGCGCCGGGCTTCCAGGAGAATCAGGCGTGGCGAGGGACACATTTGTACTGTTAAGAGCTCCTTTCCCCTGCTTTGCTCTTAACAGGCATCACTGATACGTTGCCTAAAACCCAGACCTGTGGGTGAGGGCGCCGGGAGGGGTGCGTGGAGCTGGGGAGCCGAGGAGCCGCCTGAGAAGTGCGGCTTTTCTCCTGCCCACACGTGCCAGGCGCACGGCGCCCAAGCTGGGTTCAGAAATCCCTGTGGTCCACAAATCACATATTCTGCGTGGCCCAGGCCCCTGCCCCCAGCAGAAACGTGCAGCTGTTAGACGCTGGGTCCTCAGAGCCTGGCCTTCGGTCATCCAGGCCTGGGCGGGAACCTGGCTCGCCACTCGGCAAGGGCTTTTATTTCCTCATCGGTAAAGTGGGTGTGATAATGGTACGCTATCTGGGAGGTTTCCAGTGAAGGTTAAGAGAGTAGGTAGGACAATAGTTCAGAGCCTGGCACATAGTAGGGTTCACTAAAGGGTAGTTGTTATCCTCTGTATAAAGAAAAAGCGAGAGCAGCATTATCGTCACCCCTCTAGTGAGCTCCCTAGCCTGCTTTTAGAGGCCATGGTAGGGCTCACTAAAGGTAGCCGTTATCATCTGTATAAAGAAATAGCAGTAGCATCATCAGAGCCAGAGGTAAGTGCTGCCTGCAGTCCAATTCATTAATCCTCACAGCAGCCCCATGAGGTAGGACTTCAACCCCAAGGAACTGGAACACTGAGGAACTGAATGACCGACTTGAGGTCTCACAGCTCTGGTGACTGGCTAGGCAGTCAAGTGAACAATTGAACAATTAAACCAGGGCATTGTTTTCATAGTCCAGGCACCTCACCACACTCGGAACTGTAATAGAGGAGGAGCTGTTGGCCAGAGCTACCGGTCAGCTGTGTGTGCCCCTGGTGTCCTCAGCCCACACCTGGGCTCCATCTCACTGTCCCAGTTCCATCCCTGCCAAGTACCCTCAAGCACCTCCCACTTCTACCCACCAGGTACCCAAGCTGCTCTGGGACCTCTCTTGGCTCAGCTCCCTCCTTTTTCCCAGAGTTCCACCACTGCCCACCTATGTGTTAGGTTCTCCCACCCCTGTTGGAGAGGATCCTTTTCTGGGCAACCCCAACATTCCTCCCCCCCCCCAAGCACCTCAGTTTCCATCCCTTTGACTTTGAGCCATCTTGGTCTGTGACTTCATTCTGGTCCCTCATCAGAACCCTGTGGGGTCTGGCCCAGCCTCTTGTGCAGATCGGGGTCTCCCATTTGGAGAAATCAATTTGCATTAATGGCAAATCTGGGGTGACTAGTGACACTGACCTCGCAGCTGACTTGTATGAGAAAAGAAGAGGGTTTAAGCCAGCCTGTATAAGGAGATGGGCATCACCCTGTGTTCCTGACATCTGCTGCCAATCAGCCAGAGTGTAACCCAAGTCCCCCAGGGACCTCTGCCTCTACCTCCCCCTTAACTGTGCTGACATCAGGCCCCCCAGGATCCAATGCTCAGTCTCAGGTAAGGGCAGACACTTCACAGGCATCTGCGTTCCTGTCTGGGCTGCCCCGAAGCAGCAGCCTATTCTGGTGTCGGAAGGGCTATAAGCCTGACCTGATCATGGCCCACGTGACACCAAGCTCAGCTTGGGCTGTGTCAGGCCTACCACCACATGGTGGATCTTCAACCACTCTGCTACAGTCACCATCCTGCTTCCCCTAAGCAGCCAGAACTTCCAGTGCTCACACCCAAGATGCTCCACAGAGTCATGGAGATAACAAGGTCTCTGGAATACAGAGATTGGAGTGTGAGTCCTGACACTGTGGTTCCATGAAGTCTTGGGCAAGCCTCAGTTTCCCCTGAAGAAGATCGCATCTATCTCTTCATCCTGAGATTGAGAGACGTGAGAAGTATGAGAGCCCCTGGCATCTGTGGGAGTTTGAAATTTTGATTTTTTTTTGAGACAAAGTCGCACTATGTTGTCCTTTGAGTGCCTTGGTGTCACAGCTCACAGCAACCTCAAACTCGTGGGCTGAAGTTATTCTCCTGCCTCAGCCTCCCAAGTAGCTGGGACTATAGGTGCCTGCCAAAATGCCCGGCTATTTTTGGTTGCAGTTGTTGTTCTTTAGCTGGCCCAGGCCGTGTTTGAACCCGCCACCCTCAGTGTATGTGACTGGCAGCGTAACCACTGCTATGGGCACCAAGCTGAAGTTTTGATTAGTTTAAGTGGAAGTCACAGTTGGGGTGACCTAGCCTCTCAAAGCAGGCTAGGGAGCTGGACTTGAGGAGTGACAGGATGACCTAGTGAGCTGGCCCAGCAGTGAGAAAGGAAGAATCAGTGATGGACAGACTGGTGTCCCCTGGTCTGACCTCTGCAGGACTTATAGGTGAGTCCCCACAACCCCTTCCAGGGTAGGAGTGTTCTCTGCGTCAACTGCCCCAAAGCTTTGACCACTGGGGGAGAGGTCCATGTGTAAGTGAAGTCTGGAGTGCCGTACACAACACCCTGGACACCTGGCAGAGATGCGGTAGTGCCCTATGGGTGCATACTGGTTTGTGACCACATGTGAGCCACCCTGGGGGCTTCCAGAAAGGCACAGTGCTGAGAGAGCTAAGGATCTGCAAGAGGAATCCCGGGGTACAGAGGACCTTCTTGTGTTCGGAAAAGCAGGCACCACGTGTTGCTTGATACAGCTGGGAGAATGAGAAGCCTGCGAGCAGAACAGTCTGCACGGTATGGCAGCGCCCTCTGCTGGTCAGGCTGGGTTGATACTGGCCGCTTCTGGGAACAGGATGAGTGCACAGCACCCCCACAATCTCCACCTACCAGGACCCTCGAAGCAGCACTGGACTCAAAGAGGGACTCTGGCAGGTGAAATCTCATTTCTATTTTAGAAATGAGAAAACAGGGTTGGAGAAATGTAGGACCCCATGGCTATGGAATGGACAGGCCAGACCCATCCTGCAATGCTCCTTCTGCTACCCCAAATAGTATCATTTTATGCAAAATATAAGATGTCCATAAAGTTCATGTGTAATTTGAAATAGTAAGCTATCTTAGGATAAGTATAATAGGATCCAGGATACTAAAAATATCACCCTTCTTTATTTCATTAAAATCAGTTTTTATCTGATTTCACCTCCTACAGGGCTACAGAAAAATTCCTTCTTACTTTCTTTTGGAAGTGGAAGTGGGTGCTCTTCTCTAGGTCTAAGTAGGAACAGAGAGTCTAATGTGATGCTGGAAACTGGGAGCAGGAGAGGAGTGTCTAAAAATTCAGTGTGTTGGGGCCACTGACAGCTTCGTGTCCACACCTCAGGGAGGCTGTGCCCTTCCTCACCAAGACTGGCAGCCCTGGGGACTGGGACCACATCCATTCACTCCCTAAGGCCCCACACAGCCTGGCAGTGTCACTCTAGGCCCTGCCACGTTTCTAACAGGCACTGATGTTCCCAGCCTCGGAGTTCTCCCCAAATCTCTCTCAGATCTCTTTGTCTGCTCCCCAAGCCCCAGACTAATACTTTTAAATTGCTCAAGATCCTGAAAAATCAAAGCAGAAAAAAGTAGGTTGAATTGGTGGTGGTGGGGAAGATATATCTAGAACAAAAGGCAGATACTTCAGGAAAATCTCCTGCCTCTCTAAACTCTGTGCTGAGCAGCCACATGTGTGTGTGGAATAATGTTGTGTCCTTAGAGTATCCTTCATGCTGCAGCTGAAGCCAAAAGACATAGGTCAGTGTGAGTTGGCTGACTGAATCCATTTCAAGAAACTTGGGGCAAAGGGTTGATCACAAGGAATGTGGCATGCCACCTCCCCAAATAAATCAGTAGACGTTAAAAAGAGGTGATGGGGCAGGCATAGTGGCTCATGCCTATAATCCCAGCACTTTAGGAGGCTGAGGCAGGAGGGTCACTTGAGGCCAGAAGTTTGAGACCAGCCTGGACAACACCGCAAGATTCCATCTCTTTAAAAAGAAAAAGAAGTTATGGAAAATTGGGTAAGGGGCTAAATGCTCAGACAGTGTAGGTTGCAAAGCCAATCTTATCTGAAAGGAATGCATTTGGAGTCTCTTGTAATCATCACATCTTTATTTATTTATTTATTTTTGAGACAGAGTCTCACTTTATTGCCCTTGGTACAGTGCCGTGGCATCACACAGCTCATAGCAACCTCCAGCTCTTGGGCTTAGGCGATTCTCTTGCCTAAGCCTCCGAGTAGCTGGGATTACAGGCACCCACCACAGCGCATGGCTATTTTTTGTTGCAGTTTGGCTGGGGCAGGGTTCGAACCCACTACCCTCAGTATATGGGTCCAATGCCCTACTCACTGAGTCACAGGTGCCACCCATCATCACATCTTTAAAAAGGGCCTGGTGGGTCTAACTGTGGCCCTCTGGATTCTGCAGCAACTGTATCTATAATCCTCTGAGAAAAAAAAGCATCCACCCTGCTGTAACTACAAACTGCCATCCCACTGTCACCCTGAGGGTGGCACTCTCGGCCTGTGTATCTGCTTCTTTTCGTGCTCTTTTCTAACCTGGGAAGTTTAGGTTTAAACATGAAGATGGTAATACAAGTTAAAACTTTAAGGTCAAGGTTCCATGCCCATGGCTCAAGTGGCTAAGGCGCCAGCCACATACACCTGAGCTGGCGGGTTTGAATCCAGCCCGGGTCGCCAAACAATGATGGCTGAAACCAAAAAATAGCGGGGCATTGTGGCAGGCGTCTGTAGTCCCAGCTACTTGGGAGGGGGAGGCAGGAGACTCCCTTGAGCTCAGGAGTTGGAGGTTGCTGTGAGCTGTGATGCAACAGCACTCTACCTAGGGTGACAGCTAGAGGCTCTGTCTCAAAAAAAACAAAACAAAACAACTTTAAGGTCAAAAATTTCGGGTCAAGTTTTGGAGTAATCTGTGTATATTTCTTTAAAAGACTGTAATAATCAAGATAATTTACCATATTAAAGACTGACAGGTTAGTTGGGGGCAAAACACGATTGTAAGAGGGTCTTTTCCTAACAAATGCAACCAGCGTAACATGGTTTCTTGTACCCTCAATGAATCCCCAACAATAAAAAAAAAAAAAAAAAGACTGACAGGTTAGCCTGATACTTCCAGTTTTAAATACGTCATAGAGTTTAGACTTGTGCTTTTAAGTTGAAAAGGGAATGAAAATTTGATTCCATTTTTTCGTGAGTATGATTGGGATTTTAAAGAAAACTGGTGCTTCTTTATGTTAATAAATTTTGTTTCTCAGACTTCTAAGTTTATTACTTGAAGATATTTTGCCTGTTAAGGTCATAAGTTTGCTTTGTTAGGCAAATGAAGTGCTTATAAAGGAAACATAATACATCAAATTTGTAATGCAGTTCAAAGTGTTTAAGGGGATTTAATTAATTAAATTTGCAAATGATTTTAAGGGAGCTTAATGTCCTTAAGTTGAGTTAATAACTCATTAGTCAAAGAAAATTGAAGATCACTATTTTTTGTGGGCTTTTTTTTGCAGTTTTTGGCCAGGGCTGGGTTTGAATCCACCACCTCCAACATATGGGGCCAGCACCCTACTCCTTTGAGCCCCAGGCACTGCCCACAGGTCACTGTTTTTTATTTTGCCCTATTTATAAACAGAGTAATGAGATTTGTAGACTGAATAGCTTAAGGATAACTAGGTTATTTCTATTTTAATGAAAGGGGCATTAATTTAAAACCTAAGTGACTATAAGTAATCCTTTCTGGTCTACCCTCAGACATTATAAAAAAGTTTAACAATGACAGATATTAGTACTAATAGCTAACACTTGTATAGTGCTATATACCAATAGTCTCATTTCATTTTCCATTACAGAGGAGAAATAGTGGGAGGTTAGTAACTTGCTCCAGGCCACACATCTAGGAAGTAGTACATGTTGAACTTGAACTTGGCTCTTTTTGACTCCAGAGACTGTATGTACTCAATCACAGTAACAGAGGATCTGTGGATTTTAGTTTCTAAGTCCCTGGAAAAGGGGTAACACTTCCCTAAGACATGCCAGTGAATGCTATCTGGTCAAACTTTAGACACTTTGGCACCCAACAGAAACTGTGGGCAGATCCTGGGTACCTGCTTCTGAACCCCAAGGTACCATTTGTAGAACTGCCCTGTGTTTGTGTCCTACAAACAGGGATATTCTGATGTTAGCCAATGCTTCATGAGCAATTACAGACATGAACTATAGCAGCTGTGCTTATTTTCTTTTGTATACGTTAATCATTTTCCCTCACTGTCTTCCCCCAGTAATTTACATTTGAACAGTCGAAGCCTAACAATGTAGTTTTTGGATAGTAGAAGGTGCAGGTGGGATTGATGAGTGAACTAGAAGAGGAATTAACATAACTCGGAGATGGAGGCAGTGACCAGTGGGGCTTTCTAATTTTTTTATGGAGCGGGTATGTCTTCATTTATATGAATAATGGTTGCGTCCAGCCGGGCAGAAACATGGGGGTGTATTTATCATTGGGCTGGAAGTCTAAATAGGGGTTGTATAGTTGCTGGGGAGCCTAAGCAGTGGACTGCACTGGGTCATGTCTTGTCCCTCACTAGCCATCCTCTCCTACTGGGGTTACAAGTCTGAAAACTGTATTCCAGTGCCTTCTTGTCTTTCTACATCTTAGGTTCTGCTAATGAGAGACAAGGGTGGGAGACTGGAAGTGGAGGGTGGGAGAAGCCTCTGACAAGAACTCTCCCAGGAGCAATGGTAGCAGCAGCGGCAGCAGCTGGTAAAATGGGCTCCTGACAACACCATTTTCCCTTTTGCTTCCTGCAGGCTCAAATCTGTGGGTAGCCTCACCTTCCACTGTTCTTCGTCCAGCAATTCTGACACCTCTATCACTAACGCTTAGTATTGAATCCTCTGTTTAAAAGGTTTACTGTGGTTCCCTGCCTGCCGATTGGACACTGATTGACACGGATCTCATTCTCTCATTTGCCTATTGTGCTAAGCACTCTGATTTTGAGGTAGGTCCGTCCTGCACGTATGGACACCAGGTGTGTTGCTTCTGACTGCTGCCTGGTGCTCCGTGGGATATGTGACAACCACAGTGTACCTCTCCCTTCCCCCAGGGACTGCCTAGATTGCTGCCCAATATGCTAATTTTTTTTTTTTTTAAATTGAGACAGTCTCACTCTCTTGCCCAGACTAGAGTGCTTGTGGCGTCAGCCTAGCTCACAGTAACCTCACTTTCGGGCCCAAATGATCCTTTTGCTTCAGCCTCCCAAATCGCTGGGACTACAGGCAGCCGCCTTGACACCTAACCATTTTTTTCTATTTTTAGTATTGACGGGGTCTCTCTCTTGCTCAAGCTTGTTTTGAACTTCCAAGCTAAAGGGAGCCTCCCCTTCAGCCTCCCAGAGTGCTAGGATTACAGGGGTGAGCCACCCTCCTAATTGGTTTTAACAGGCCTCACTGCACATGCCCTTCTTTGGGTGGGCTTTCATATCAAGGATCCAACCAACACTTCAAGTGAACTTGGCATTAATAGCATTTTTTTTTTTTTTTTTGAGACAGAGCCTCAAGCTGTCACCCTGGATAGAGTGCTGTGGCATCACAGCTCACAGCAACCTCCTACTCCTGGGCTCAAACGATTCTCCTGCCTCCGCCTCCCAAGTAGCTGGAACTACAGGCGCCCACCACAACGCCTGGATATTTTTTGGTTGCAGCCGTCATTGTTGTTTGGCGGGCGTGGGCTGGATTCAAACCCGCCAGCTTAGCCGCTTGAGCCACAGGCGCCTAATAACAATTTTTTATTGGAACTGATTTTCTTTGGTAAGTTAAAGGTAAACCAGGAATGGAAATAAATTGCTTTGAGAACTTCCAAATTTTTAGCATATAGCTATTAGTATTGCCACTAGGAGGTACCTACTGAGTAGCTTTTTCTTTGTGCTTTCTAAAAATTCATTTTGTTACATTTTCAGCTACACAAAGGCTATAACTGCTGCCTCTGCCAAGTCTTGCATGGTAGTCTGACACTGACATAAAACTTGACAACTCATTTCTTCTAAAGAAAACCTATAAACCTGTCTTCCTTCCTACATGTTTTATTGACACAACGCATTGGAAAAATTTGCTTTTTAAAAAATTACAACTAGAAGTAAATTTTGTATTTTGTCTGACCATATTAATATGAATGTGTTTCTTACCTGCTACATGGATTGAAATTTAATATTGGAGGGAGCGGCCTCAGCGTGGAAGCCGGGAGGGTGCTGCCCGGGGGACGTCTCCCGGCGGGTCTTGGGCTCTGCTCGCGCCTCCCTGCTCACGCTCTCGGTCCTGGGCGCTGCTGGACGTGGTACATACTCCAAGGCCATCAAGCTGAAGAAATGAAGGTCCGGTTTGTCAGATCCAGCATACTTAAAGAAGAGTTCAGATGTATAGCTGCTGTCCTTTCCTTAGCTATCAGAGGAAGGAGTCATTCCAGAATCAGCCATATGGAAGCCCAAGTTCATAGACTCAGCCTCTGAAAGGAATAATGCTGTCAGCATGTCTGCACACTCCATGCTCTGTGAACGAATTGCCATAGCCAAGGAACTGATCAAGAGAGCAGAATCACTTTCTAGATCAAGAAAAGGTGGCATTGAAGGTGGCACAAAGCTGTGCAGCAAACTGAAGGCAGAACTAAAATTCTTACAGAAAGTAGAAGCTGGGAAAGTAGCTATTAAAGAATCCCATTTACAGAGCACTAATCTAACACACCTGCGAGCCATTGTGGACTCGGCAGAAAACCTGGAAGAAGTTGTCAGTGTTCTTCATGTCTTTGCTTACACAGATAC
>CAUYON010044596.1:0-14479 GCA_963573935.1 Arctocebus calabarensis
CTACTAGGGAGGCTGAGGCAAGAGAATCGCTTAAGCCCAAGAGCTGGAGGTTGCTGTGAGCAGTGTGACGCCACGGCACTCTACCCAGGGCGATAAAGTGAGACTCTGTCTCTACAAAAAAAAAAAAAAAAAAAAAATTAATTGTAGCACTGGTGATGGCTAAAAAAGGAGGAGTACAGAGTACTAAAAGACCATAAAAGGAATGGTTTTTCTACTAGGAGGTTCAGAGACAGCTTCCCGGGGGAAGGGGCCTTTAAGCTGACACCTGAAAGATGAGTTAGAGTGAGATAGGTGGAGAAGTGGCAGCTGCATCTGCCGTGGTCCCAGCTGGGAGAAGGGCATGGTGAACTCCAGAAGTCCCAGAGAGGTGGTGTGGCTGAGGCACTGAGAGCAAGGGCGAGACTAGCAGTGGTGCCCCAGGCCTGGGATTGTTTCCTTCCACTGTGCTAGAAATCCTGGATATGTTCTATAGTTGCTGACTTTTGCTTCACATAGCTCCCCAGCTGTCACCAAAAGCATCTATTATTGAAACACTAACTGCCGTGGTTTCTAAGATAGAAATGGGCCTTATTTTTTATTGCTTTATAGATTGATTGCTTCCTTCGCTTTAAGTTTTGGAGGAAAATCTTGATCTCGTTAGTGGCTTTTAATCATTAAGTAAAAATTTACTAAGCATCTAACTGAGCTTGACACTGCAGTTCTTGCCTTCAGGAACCTCACAGACTTGACAGATAGGGATAAATCAGTGACAGTAATACAGTGTCAGGGGAGGTATAATGGTGGCAACGGAAGCTCATGGGACCTAGGGTCTTAAAAACTTTCAGTTTTCCAGGTGAAGAGGGATCCAGGCAGAGGAAACAGACTGTGGAAAGGTCCAGAAGCAAGAGAGAGGGGTGTGTTTCAGGGATGGTGAGCAGTGTGGTGTTGCTGGAGCCCGAGGTTTGTGCTGGGGAAGGGCAGCAGGGGCTGGCAGCACGGGAGTTTAGGGAGGTGGTTTGGGGCAGTTCGCAGAGGGACTTGCAGGCAGCGCTTAGGAGTTTGGATGGCACCTTGTAGCTAGTGGAGAATTGTTCAAGTTAAAAGGAAGAGAAGGACTGTCGTGATCCTGGCAGTAGTGTGGAGGAGGATGATGAAATTGGGGACTGGAGATTGACAGCTGAGTAAGGGCTGTTATGGGAGCCCAGGAGCAGATGACAGGGTCCTGGCTGTGAGATCAGGAGGAGAAGGGAGATTTGAAGAACTGAGGTAGAGAAACTGAGTGGTCCACTTAGCTGGAGGGAGGGCCATGCCAGACTTCCTCTGTAGGGCACCACGGGATGGTGGGACCAGGAATGAGCATGAAAGGAGTGCTGGGTTGGAGGGAAGAAGATAGTGAGTTTGGTTGAGGCCATTCTGAGCTTCGGGGTGGCTTTGAGGCAGCTTGGTGGAACACCCCATGTGGTGACTGGTTGCTGGTCTGGAGCTCAGAGAGAGGTCAGGGCCAGCTGAGAACAATGTAGTTCTCACACTTTGGATCATCAGAATCCTCTGGTCTTTGGGGGAAGGGAGGCTGGTCATCTGTAAAAAGCTTCCCACAGGTTCTGATTTTGCCCTGGGACGGGAGAGAGGCTTCGTGTCATCCGTAAGGAGAAGACCTCTGCAGCTGTATTGTAGGAGAGGAAGGGATTACTCAGAAGGTTGTGTGGTGTGATCCCGGATTGCTGGGGAGCACGAGCACACGGGGCTGGAGCAAGGCAGTCAGGGAGAGACAGAGGAGGATGTGTGCCCAGCTGGGAAGGCCGATGGTGTGGAAATTGTTCCTCTGGTGCCTCTGCCCCTAAGCTGAACCCTCTCTCGCCCCACAGGGACATCTGTCTTCACTAGTGTCAGAGCCAGTCTCCTATGACAGGTTGTTACTTGAGTTACCTTTCCCACCAGGCGTGAAAGCCTGTGATGGAGGCTGCTTGCTGCAGCCATCTCTGAACTCTCAGCAACCTTCTCAGGCAATTCCCTCAGGCCTTCTATTGCTGGTCCTTTGGTCTGAAATCTCTGGCTCCACATGAGAGAAAGTTGCTGCCAGTCCATCCAGTATGCTTAGGTTCAAGATGGATCTTCAGCCTGAGAAAGGCAGCTGATCAGAAATATTGGAGGAAGTCCTAGGAAGACGATCACACCAGTGTACTAATGTGTATGGGATAGGGAGCTCTGTGATTTGGGGGTGCTTCTCTGTTCTACTTTGTATCCTGTGCTTGGGTAGCAGGAAGAAGCCTATGGTAGAACATACGGATAGCGTCATAGAGTTCATGAGATCTAGCCAGACTGCTCGTAGGGCTGCAGGGGGAGGATTTTCCTAAATTGGCAAAAGTGGAAGTCCATCCCCCTGCTTAGCCTCGGTGGCTGACTGAGATCAGCTTAGAGAACCTAGTGAAGAGCCTCTAATAGCTGGGACTACAGGTGCCCACCACAACGCCCGGCCATTTTTTGGTTGAGGCCGTCATTGTTGTTTGGCGGGCCTGGGCTGGATTCGAACCCGCCAGCTCAGGTGTACGTGGCTGGCGCCTTAGCCCGTTGAGCTACAGGCACTGAGCCTGGGCCTCCGTTTTCTTATTTTGAATGGGTGTGAGAGAATTGCTATAGGGATTCAGTGATTATATTCCTGTAGGTAAGGTGCTTAGCAAAGTATCTGTTGCAGAGTAATTGTTCAATAACAGAAGGCAGAGATAATGATGATGATGCCATCGCTTGAGTACCTCTGTAGATATCTCCACTGGATGAAATCCCGCCCGTGTAACAACGTATGAAATAAAGAACTTCAACAATAACCAGTCCAGCTATGACAGCATCAGTGTCTGGAGGGAAAACCGGATCACTGGTAAAAGGATTGCACACTGAGAGGATGAGTATAGCAGTGGGGAAATCACAGAAAATGTTACATTATAAAACCAAAAGACACAAGAAACTGGTCCGGGAACCGTGATCAGAGGGGTCCTGTCAGCTGTGAAGAGGAGTGAGGGGAGCGTCTATTGAACACCTGGAGGTGATGAGGACCAGGCAGCAGGATAACCTTAGTCTGCAGATGACAGAAATAATGTTTACCTCTTCTGCCCCTCTGGGTATTTCAGTGGGTAGGCACTGGGAGGAAGAAGAATTAGGGTTATCTGCCTAATGTTCATGTTTTTTTGTTTTTTAACTTCAATTCCCATTTATGACTAGCTTATTCTAGAGTAGCCTGTTATAAATGTGTATTGAATGGGTAGGATAAAATTAATCAATAATCAATCAGTTTCTGGCTCTTTCCAAAGAAGTTTAAATATAGTATCTCCAAATATTGGTAAATATTTAATGTATTTCCAATGAGGTGTTTTATATAACAAGATAGTATTGTTTATTTGGGAAGATACGTTGGTAAGAAAAATTAAGATTTTTTTTTTTTAAACCGATGAAATTGCCTTCATTCTTCCCAATTCCTATTTATTTCAACCAATGTTTGAGGTTCCTGCTCTGTGTAAAAACCTACTGGATTCTTTGTTGTGGGAATATAAAAATGGTTACCTATGTTACATTTTCTCATTTAATGCTTATGTCTGTATGAGAGAGCCACTTTAGGTTGGGCTATTAGTAACGGAAAACTCAAAATAACAAAGACATAAATAGGATAGTGTGAGAAGTTAGGGAGTAATCCAGGCAGAGTAGGTATGCAGCCTGTGTGGTCAGAGACCCGCACTCCTTCTATGTCTGAGGCCCCTTCATGGCCTGAAATGCCTGCTGGAGCTCGAGCCTGTCTGCATTCCAGTCTTTGAGGGCTACTTTCCAGAAATTCTGCATAATACTTCTTTTTAAAAAAATTATTATTTTTTCTGAATTATTTTTTAAAGCAGTTTATATATAGACACGTGTGTGTAGGTATATGTATATATATACATATATTTTTTCTTAGAGATGGAGTTGTGTCTTGCTGTGTTACCCGGACTGGCCTTGAACTCCTGGGCTTAGGTAATCCTCCTTAGCAGATATCTCCACTGGATTGAAGCTATAGCCTCGATTTCTTGAGTAGCTGGGACTACAGGCCTCATGTCTTATTGGTCTGATCTTGGTCTTATGGCCACACCTAGCAGAAAGGGAAGCCAGGAAATGTAATCTATGTTCAGGGAAGCCATCTATCTACGTAAAACTCAGAAATGCTACTAAAGATGATAGGGATGATGGCTGTGAGAGACCAGCCTCACTGTTACTGGGACTGTTGAGCAGAGGTGGAGCTGCAGAGTGATTGAGATTAGCCCAGCATTACATGGGTATAAGTGGTTGAGTCTTCAAAACTATTATAAAGCAATACTTCATTAATCCCATATAGTGCGTTGATAAAAGCAGGAAAAAAGACGAATGGAACAGTAGTGACTTAGCTGCCAACTTACACAAAAGCTTAATTTAGGACACACCAGGCATTACACAGCAGCCAGGGAAGGAATGATTATTTATTATGTTGTTGGGGCAATTGGATGTCAGTGCTGAAATTTCACTTACGGCAATGGATTCCAGATGGATTTGGGAAGGACTAAAAAGGACAAAATTGGCGTTAAGAATGGGAAAGTGTATATTACACTCTATATTGGGATCTCAGAGAGGTGGGTTACGTGACTCTCTGAGGGGTAAGTATCAGGAAGAAGAGCTTTCCTCCTTTACTTATTTCTGTACATATAACCCCTGAGTCAGACACAAAGGACTTTATCACTGGCATAACATCAACATATACGTCACTTCCTCTTTCCCCAAGTCCCATGGTGGGGGCATGCCATGGGCCCAGATGGGTGCTGTGCTTTTGTGTCACATCTGAGCAACCCTGAGCTTGGGAACCTGCTGCTTTGTAGCAAGCCGTAAGCAAGCCTGCTCTTTGTCCCTGAGGGAGACAGCCCCCTCAAGGAGGCTCACTGCAAACACAGCCCTGAGAAATGACCTGGGTAAAGGGCACTTAGGACCTTGCATTCTTGGTATGTAGGAGTGCTGGAGACCTGCTAGGACCAAGTCTCCCAACAGGCAGGATTAAACGAGATTGCATGTGTGTCTGCGCGTGGTGATGAGATACATTTGCTGAGTGTTATCCCTGGTAGCGCCTGTGGGCTGTGGAAAGACCAGTTGTTATAGACTTTCTGCCTGGTTTTCAGTGTTTTAGGCAGACTAAAAGTCCTGGGGTTGAGGGGTCCTGGGGAGGATGAAAGGGAAGAAAAGGAATAACTTGCAGTAGGTTGTGTGTAGCTTTTGCCTTCTCATACCCAGTGCATCCCTGGGTATGAGAAATTACCCCTGGGTATAAAAATTATTTATAATTCTCTTTTTTACTTATATATAATCAAATGAAGTCTATTGTTGAAGTCTACTTATGATTGACTGACTTCAAAATGAAGCACAGTGAGTCCGTCTTAAGAAATAGGGTATTACTTGTTTATATGTTTATTTAGCAAAATCTTTGATAATTTATTCCAAACTAATGAAACTTTAAATCTATATGATATGTAAAATTATCGTGAAAAGGTAAAGCTAAAGGTCTTTTAAAGATTAGCTCAACTTTTCAGTTGTGTGGAAGAGGACACTGAAACCAGAGAAATAAAGAAATTGCTGAAGAGTGGCCACAGTTGATGAGTGATGGGCACGGTGCTGGACCTTGGCCCTCACCTCAGCCCTGCCCAGGAAACTTTGGCTCCAAGGGGACCACCGGGAATTCATCCATCCTATTTTGGGGTACATATAAGGCCATCTGTTCTCATTCAGGAATGAGAAAAATAGAAAAACTAACCCCAGAGAGGATGCACTGAAAAGATTCCAGCACACAAAGGAAACCAAACCAAACAAGGCATGCAAGAAACAGGAGGAGCGCGCGTTTAGAGCGAGGGCTGCCTCATAAACTGAAGTGGCTCCACGTGTTGCTGGGCGTGGTGGCACACACCTGTAGTCCTGGCTACTTGGGAGGCTGAGCAGGGGGATTGCCTGAGTCCAGGAGTTTGAGGTTGCTGTGAGCTGTGATCGTGCCTGTGAATGGCCACTGCACTCCAGCTTGGGCAACACAGCAGGACCCTGCTGCTAAAATATCACCCTGCTTTTTCTCAGGGAAGTTATAAATGCTATGAGAGATGAGATGAAAAACGGAGCTTGTAGATTTAAGAACATTAAAAATAAATGACACAATGCCAGCATTTAAAACTAGCAGCAATGCAGAAAATCAAGGAGTCGAGAGGACAAACTGGCCGATTTCAGAAGGTTCTGGAGGCAGCAGAAGAGACACCAGAGGTGGACACTGGACTGGAGGGTATGGGCGCCTAGAGTTCCTAAAATGGAGACCAAGACACACGGAATAGAAAGAACCCTCGATTTTCTCCTCAACCAGCGGGGAACCTGAATCTGCAGCTTATAAGGAAGAACTCCTCATAAGCCAGGCACAAGTAGGAAAAATTAACTAAAACTTAAAATATTTAGGTGAATGTTTTTTTAAATTTCAAGAATAAAGAGAAGGTACTGTTAACATCCAGAAGAAACCTTTGAATCAAGAAAAAAAACTAGGCTGATTTCAGACTTGCCTACAGCATGGGTGCTTCAGTGGCCATAGAGTTTTGAGGAAAAGGGTTGTGACCCAAGAATTTTATGCTCAGCCAAGTTTTAGTTTCCATTCGATGGTCACAGAAATCCATTTCAGTCATATAGCGACACCTCGTGTGTAGCTTTCCTGGAGGGGGGACCTGCAGAAGACAGGCTTCAGCCACCAAGAGAGGGCTCAGAGTAAAAGGCCCTGGATGGGTGAGTCAGCACTCAGGGTCTGAAAGGATTGGCCATGGGGCAGACCCATTTAAGTATAGAATTATTTCCAAACAATTGTGATACGATTATAAAATAGAATACGAATGAGATAATTACTGACAGAAGATGTAACATTAAACCAGAATTAACAGGACAAGCAGGAACAGCATTCCAGCTCAGACCAGAGGTCGTGCCTGGGAACACACACTGCACTCTGTAGAACCACACTCTCCGAGGGGTGAAAGGTCGGGAAGCATCTCCATGCCCTCTGCGAGTTAGCTGGACGTGCCTTTTTAGCTAATAAAATGCTGTGCAGGTTTGCAGTATACCTGGGGCCAGTTTTATGATGATTCTCTGGGCATCATCTTTTCAAGCTGCCTTGGCACCTTTGTTTTAAAGGTTAGCACTTTGTTGGTAGGGATGTCAGACAGTGGAGCGTCTTTGGAAAACAGGTTTGCAGTTTCTCAAAAAGTTAAATGTTTAGTTACAGTTTGACCAAGACATTCTACCTCTTAGGTAGGTTATCCAAGAGAAGTGAAAATATATGTCTACACGTAAACGTGATAAACATGTTCATAGCACCATTGTTCCTAATAGCTAAAAGTGGAAACAATACCTATTAGCTGATGAATGGAGAAAGGCAATATGTGGTATATCCATACAATGGAATATTATTCAGCTGTGAAAAGACTTAAATACTGATTCATGCTATAACATGGATGACCCTTTCATTCTACGTGAAAGAAGCCAGACATGAAAGTCCATATGTTGGATGATTTCCATTTGTATGAAGTATCTAGAAGAGGCAAATCCTTAGGGATAGAAAGTAGACTAGTGGCTGCCAGGGGATAGGGTGGGGGCAACGAGGAGTGACAGCTAATGGGTGGGGTTTGGTTTTTCTTTTTAGGGTGATAATTGCATAAGTTAGTGAAGATGCTAAAAACCAAGTTTGCAATTTAAAGGATAAATTTTATGATATACAAATTATATCTCAATTAAAAAATAACCTTTTATTATTATTAAATGTTAATTATGGAAAAATAAGACAAAAAAGAAGCAGCCATCATCCCATGGTTAATATTTGGCATATGTATGTATGTGGTATAATATATTCAGAATTTTTCTCTTGTGTCTGTCTCAAAGTTGAGTTGATTAGACCATTTTCTTTGCAGTTTTTGGCTAGTGCTGGGTTTGAATCTGCCACCTCTGGTATATGGGGCCAGCGCCCTACTCCTTGAACCATAGGCGCTGCCCAGACCATTTTATTCTTTCTTTTCTGTCATGAGCGGTGTGTTGGAATTAGCATAGTCCACAAATATGTTCTTTTTGTTAGTGTTTTAGTATTTATTTCTCTTTTGTTAGAGTTTTTACAATGGAAACAATACCTGGCTATAGTGGGAATAGCACATATTTGGAGTTGGAAGACAGGGTACCTGCCCCGACTCAACATTAGGTTTGTGAGCTTGAGAGAGGTACTTAGTCTCACTTTCTTTATGATACTTTACCCATTAGAATGGCTAAAATGAAGATCTGTCACATGTTGGCAAGGTTATGGAGCTACCAGAAGTTTCATGCTCTAATATGGGAGTATAAATTAGTGAAGCTGCTTTGGAAAACCATTGAGTACCATCTCTAAGAGCTGAACATACACATACCTTCTAACATAGCAGTTCCACTCATTGGTATCAACCTGACCGTGAAATAGACATAGAGAAACGCATGTGGGCATGTAGCAGAGGCACATGCAGTTGTCTTTATAGCAGCACTGTTTCTAGAGTAGCCCAGACTGGAAAAATTCTGATGCCCGCCAGTACTCGAATGGAGAATTCATGTGGTGAGCGCCCATGATGGAGTGGTGTCATCAATGAGTTACTGAACAGCAATTCAGAGAAAAAATCTGGATGAATTTCACAATTATAATGTTCATTAAGATACAAAAGGTTATGTATTTGACGAGTCCATTTTATAAGTGTGAGGCATGGCACCAGGAGGGTGGCGGGGAAGCTGGGGAGGGAGGAGAGCCAGGCCTCTGGGTTCCAGGAGCCCAGGGGGGAAATCTGAGAGGAACAGCAAAGAGGAAGCTCGGTGAGGGGATGGAAGGCAGGGGTTGTTGGCACAGCCTCAGAACAGGAGAAAGGAGCCAGCAGAGGAGGCCAGAGGGGCTGAGCAGATGGGAGGAGGAAAAGAGCAATGAAGTCATCAGGGCTGTGGGGACGGGGTCCCCAGAGTAGGCTGGCAAATACGGTTGAAAGCTGTGCTACTGCGAGGTAGCAAAACCTGGGGCAAATAGCCTCAGTAATCAGGAGGTCCTGAGGACCTAGGAGGGACCCGTGCAATTGATCGCAGTAGTCCAGGAGGGGGCCACTGGTGGGTAGTGAGAAAACCAGTGGAGCCCAATGGGAAAGCAGTCTGAGTTCAAGCATCTAAGCTGCTTTAAAGTCTGGGGGACCAAAGATGTTCTCAGGCAGAGGGAAGGTTCAAGGGAGTACAGGAGATGGA
This sequence comes from Arctocebus calabarensis, assembly GCA_963573935.1. NCBI lineage: Eukaryota > Metazoa > Chordata > Mammalia > Primates > Lorisidae > Arctocebus > Arctocebus calabarensis. Next base: position 9,262 of record CAUYON010044596.1, read on the forward strand.
GGTTGCAGCAGAAGGGGCGGACGGACCAGGTGACAACAGAACAGCCCGTGAGCCCAGGGCCAGTGTCATCTCCAGGCTCAGGCAGGTACCTTCTCATGTGGGATTCAAGGGCCAGGCCAAAGGAGGGACCTGAAGGCAACTTTCCTCAGTGAGGGAGGTGGTGGGCAGGTGTAGGGTGAAGCGTGGAGAGAGGGGACACTTGGGACTGATGGGCTGAACCCGTGGGCACCTCGCACCTGTGCTTGTAGCAGAGCATATGTGTGTCGGGAGAGGGCTGCTGGCGCCCGGCATTTGGGCCGTGCTGGGCCCTCCCTCGTGCTCACACTCTGTTCAGACAGCCGTGTATTCTGAGGGCAGGAATAAGTTTCTGGGCACTCCTGAGTTCCATGCTTGCTGGGCAGTGCCTGAGGCCTTGGCATGGTTTTCAGCCCACCAGAATGCATGTTCGTGTGGAGTTGAAGTTTCCTTGGCATTGATGCCCCCATGCAGACCCTCACTCATGTGTCTGTTTACCACAGGAGGCGTCCCAAATGTGGTGAGAAAGAGCACTCACCAAATAGGATTGATTCCTGTGATTTTAGGATAGACTTTGCTACTTGATAGGCTATTGATGAGGTCAAATATTAATCAATGGGAAAAGTATTTGGCATTTCAAAGAACAGACTGAAATCAGATCTTAATAGCACTATAGTTGGTCTCACCAGGCTGAACTTAGAAAAATAAGCGTTAACCATATGGAACGTGGGTTTCACATATCAATGTAAATTGAATTATTCCCCCTACTTTTACAGTGGCTACTGTTTGGAAAGAGACATGCTAGGATGGTATATCCTATTGGTCGGGGGATTATGAAGCCCAACACGTATTCCTGGTAAGTGAGTTCACTGGAATGTGTCCACTTGAGCAGGTGGCCCCGAAGGTGCATGCCGGGTATGGGTGAGCGAGTGGTGTCAGACAGGCCTCCTGTCTTGCGGAGCCTGGTGGAGCTGAAGGGCTGCAGTGTGGTTTTCTGGACATCAGGCACCCTCTGTGAGCCACGCACAGGGTGCTAGGGGCTCCTGCTCGCCACGTTACCCTCCCGAGTTCTCTCTTTTGGTTCTCATTTCAAAGGTTTTCCCTCCCTTTTTCTCTCTGCTCCTCTCTGGGCCCGCCTCTCGCTGCTGCTCTGCCATGCTGTCACCCTTTCACTCCCATTGGATCTAACCCCCAGCAGCCGGGATTACTTGGGTGACCTTCTCTCTTTCAGCCTCATCAGGTCCCTTTACTACCCTCTCGCCCCTCTTTTTCTAGATCAGAGCCCTTTGTCAGAAAAGGCCAGCTTTTTTTTCTGTTTGTGTGAGTTATGCTTGGCCATAGGAAGATGGGGTATAAGAACACAAAAATAAATAAAATGTGATCATTGTCTTTGAGGAGCTACAGCCTGCTGGTCACCATCATCCCTGCTGGCCATTCTTGCTTCCTGAATCCCTCTCATCGCATTTGGCATGTCTTCTAAAGATGCTTTTCTGTCCTCGCCGGCTCAGGGGAGCGCGCCTTTCTTTAAAGCTTCATGACACTCGTTCAGCTGCCTCTCGTGGCTCTGGCCAATGCTGCATTGTGCAACGCACTCTTGTCTCCTTGACTAGACTTTAGGCTCTTTCAAGGCAGGGCCTGTGTCTTACTCAATGCCTCACACACAACAAGGGCTCAAAAGATGTTACTGGCACGAAACCAACAAGGACTCTCTTATGGCTCCCAGCTTCCATCCCCTCTGTGCCATGGTCCTCAGGTCCTGAGCTGATGAGAGAATATGGGAAGAGGCAGTGTTTGCTCGGAAGAATCCTAGCAGAGTCTATTCAGGTAGGAACAGTCACAAAAACTTTTAAAAGCTGAAATATTACAATATATTTTGGATCCTTCTGTCAATCTATTATCGCAAAAGAGGCAGAAGGAGAAGTTTCTGGTACTTTTCTGCACAGGGGCCCAGTCTTCTTTGATATTGTAGGATTACGTACACTACAAGTGTGCTGCAAGTTATGTGCTTAAAGAAGCAAGTGCCCACAACTTACTCCGCAGTGGGATTGATTTCCTAATGAGGATGTTAGAAACAGGTCTAACTGAGACTCAGAGATGAGTAATTTTCTCTGAAGTCACACAGCAAATAAGTGGCAGAGGTCGGATTTGACTCTAGGTCAGTCTCCTCTGGTGAAATGGTGTCCCTCTCCACACTGTCTGTGCTTCCAGGTCCCATGACAGCTGGATTCCTGGAGAGGGGCTGTAGCTGCCCACTTGCTGCCTGTGCCCTTGGAGGGGCTGTTGGAACCTGCCAGTGCCAGGGGATCTGGGCTGAATTGAGTCTGGTCTGTTCAGTTGGGAGAGGACTCCATCCCTCCTTGTTGTCATCCCAGGGACCAGAGGACAAGGGATCTGTGCCCCACTCATTTCACCTGGGCCCACCTGCACAACAGCTGTCCGTTCATCTGGGGCTCCAGGCTTGCCATGGTGGCAAAAGGACAAGCAGTCTGTCATGAACAGGGGGTGACAGACTGCTTGTACCTGTTTATAGGCAAGGATACATGACGGCACATTTGAGGGCACTGGACCTTAGAAGGGAGAGGCAGAAGCCAGCTTCACACTGGGAGCAGCAGCCCTTTTGAGGCAAAGGGAGTGGAGTAGAGTGGAGTGGATGCACAAGGGCTTCAGAAGGACAGAATGAGGCCGGGCGCGGTGGCTCACGCCTGTAATCCCAGCACTAAGGATTGCCTGAACTCAGGAGTTTGAGACCAGCTTGAGCAAGAGCAAGACCCTGTCTCTAAACATAGCCAGGCATTGTGGCAGGTGCATGTAGTCCCAGCTACTAGGTAGGTTGAGGCAAGAGGATCACTTGAGGATCACTTCCAAGGGTGTGAAGTTTCTGTGAGCTATGATGCCACAGCATTCTATCCAGGGTGACTGAGTGAGACGCCATCTCAAAAAAACAAAACAAACAAAACAACCCCCAAAACCAAAAGCAAAAGCACAGAATGCTGAAGAGATAAGATCAAAGTGTACCAGAGGCCTCCTGAAACTAAAAAACATGGCTTCTGAATTTAAAAATCAATTAGTAGTTTGGAAGGACAAATGAAAAGGTATCTTATAACCCATAGCAATAATAAAAAGAAATGGAACTAGTGAATTAAAATGGGAGACACTTGAAGACCTTATCCAAGAGACCTGATGTGATTAGTAGGAGTTCCAGAAGGAGAAAAAGGAGCAGATGGAGAAGTAATAGAAACCTCCCTGGCTTGAAATATTTGATTCTTCATATTAAATGGATTCTTTCAGCTCACACTAAGATTAATATTTAGACATTTCCTGGCAAAATTTCTAAACTCCAAGAAAAAAGAGAAAAATCTTAATAATTCTTTAAAAAGAACAAATTTTTTGGCAAAGGAAAGCGAATCAGGCTCTCTTTGGGCTTCCCGTATGTGACTCTTGAGGCTGGAAGGCAATGACTGGGGTCCCCAGACTGATTAAGGGAGGGAGCAGAGCACTTCCTATCCCCAGCAAGATGTCCCTGAGGTGCCACCGCAGAAGAAAGTCATTCTCAAACATATGATGACTCCTGAGGAAAATAGCCAGTGTAGTTCTCTAACCAGGGGTTGATTGAGTCAGTGCAGAGAAATGGAGACCAGAGGAGTGCAGGTGGCAGCGGGAAGCAGCGTCCCTTTTAGTGCATGGGATTTGATCGTTATGGATATTACTGCTGTGAGTTTGGAATTTGTATCGTTTGTTAAATAAGAATTTGAAACAGAGGAGGCATTTCACGAGGAAAAACATAATAATAGGTTGAAACTAAAAATTCCACCATCTCTGCAAAACCTAGGGCTTTGAGAGGAAAGATGAGAGTGGGAAACAGCAACCTCAAACTCTTGGGTTCAAGTGGCCCCTTTGCCTCAGCCTTCCGAGTAGCTGGGACTATGGCACCTGCCACAATGTCCGGCTATTTTTTTTAGAGATGGGGTCTGGCTCCTGAGCTCAGGCAATCCACCCACCTGGGCCCCCCACAGTGCCAGGATTTCAGGTGTGAGCCACTGCTCCAGGCCTCATATCCCCTGAATGATAGTGGCTCAAATGTATAAGGTTTTATAGCCCTCGCATAAAAGGGGTCATCTAGGCGAGGTATGGTGAAATCAGAGATCCAGGTTCCTTATGGCTTGCTGCTCCTCCATAGGCAGCAAATTGCTTCTTGACCCAATATGGCTCACTTGAGCTCTTTTCATCACATATGCATTCCAAAATCCAGAAGGAGAAAGGGAATAAGAAGGCGTGCTTTTTAACTTTGAGACCCTTCTCAAAAGTCTCTCATAGCATTAGCATTGCATGTTATTGAGTAGAGCTTAGTGACAGTGAACTGTAAGGGAGCCTAAGAGTGCTTATTAAAAATAGGAGTTCTCTTACTAAAGAAGAAAAGGACACAGAAAGGAATCCGATCCCCAAAGATGTGTTAGCAGAATGCAAATTCGAACAATAGGTATCTTTTTACCCTTTCTTTCTTTCTTTTTTTTTTTTGACAGAATCTTATTTTGTCACCCTCGGTACAGTGCAGTGGTGTCATAGCTCACGGCAACCCAAAACTCTTGGGCTCAAGTGATTCTCTTGCACAGGTTCCCACGTAGCTGAGACTATAGGCGCCTGCTACCATGCCCGGCTATTTTTAGAGACAGGGTCTCAGTCTTACTCAGGCTGGTCTTGAACCTGTGAACTCAGGCAATCCACCTACCTCGGCCTCCCAGAGTGCTAGGGTTACAAAAAAGTTACAAAGATTGATAAAACCAGGGTTAGCGTTGCCAACTGCGGTGGCTCACGCCTGTAATCTCAGCACTGTGGGAGGCTGAGGCGGGAGGATTGCTTGAGCTCAGGAGTCCGAGGCTTGTCTGAGTGAGAGTGAGACCCCGACATGAAAAAAATGGAAAAACCCATCCGGGCCCAGTGGCCTTGGAGACTAAGGCAGCAGGATGCCCACAGCCAGAGTCTGAGGTTGCAGTGAGCTACGATGCCACTGCACTCTGCTCAGGGCATAGGGTAGAACTCTGCCTCGACAAAAAAAAAACCCCAAAAAACAAGAAAAAACCAGGGTTAGCAAATGATTTGAGGAAGTGGGTGCTCCTTTACTTTGGCTGATGGGAGTACAAATTGTTCCACCTTTTGAAAAACATAACCTGAAAATATCTGATCGATATTAAAAATATCTATCTCT
>CAUYON010044598.1:0-17577 GCA_963573935.1 Arctocebus calabarensis
GTCTCTCTGCTGAAGATCACCAAGCTCTGCTAAAGACTAAGATCTATCTATTCTAAGACTGCTTTACTCTCTCTAAGACTCTCTCTCTCTCCAGCTAAAGTAGATGGCCCTCAGGCACCTAAGAGAAACTGAACCTGAGCAAGGTAACTTAGCGGTCCGCATCTGGAACTTAGTTAAGCCGGCCCCGAGACCTGGCCAGTCCTGGGCCCTGAGAAGTGGTCTCAGAAGTGACATGTGACATACTATCGTCTTTTACATTTAATTTCCCCTATTGGTTTTAATTTTTAAAACCCATTTTGAAAGTTAGTTTACCTTGGAAATACACCTATACAGTAATACATTTATAACTGATACATAATAATATCTGTGACATATACACATATGATTTGATATAAATTTAAATAATAAATTATAGTATTTATCTAATAATGATTATTGTTCCTTGCTGTTAAGTTTCTGCCATTCTCTAAATGAGCCAATGATTTTAAAATTAGCATTTAAGAGTGACAACTATTTAAAAGCTAAATGAACATCATTTTTACATGATTATTATAAAGATTTAACAGCGTCAAAAGATTTCTAGTTTGTAATTGGGGGCCTTTATCGGTGTTCTCAGCTACAAGCAGTATTTCTCCTTTGTCTTAAAATAGAAATATTTAAATTACAAACATTGTTTTAATTTTTGGTCTACATAAGGATCATGCATGTCAACACAGAATTTACTCTGAAATCCATTTAATCAATGAAATTCAAAGAGCACTAGAAGTATTGCAATTTGGAAGGTTATATTGGTTTTTAAGAATACATTTATTTTATAAAATAAATTACATTTATATAGAGAGAATCAGGAGCCATATGTAAAACTCCAGTGTACTAAGAAAATGTATAAGAAAAGCTTATTCATCAACATTTAGAACTATGTATAATTATTAGCATAAACTCAGGAAGAGATTACAATAATGAATTGATATATTTAAATGATTTTATATATAAATTCTGTACATAAAGTGTGATGTGGAGAGGCTATGATTTATATTTGGTTTCTTGATATTGAAATCTATATTTGACACTTCAAAGAATATTTTCTAGTTAGATATGAAGGAAATACCTTTAAGATAAGACAATAGCTTATACTTGTTCAAGAATGATAATTTCATTTAATAGTGTAAGAAAGTAGAAATATTCTCTTTAGAAATTGAATAATTTGTGAAATAAAAATTAAATCACATGCTTTCTTTATTTCTAAAATGTATATTGAATAAAATAAATATATATATTAATTACAATGAGAAAAATTCTCAGAGTGTGGAAATGATTCAATTATTCTTTTTTTATTCCTTTAAACAATTAGCTTTCAATAATCTTAGCAGAAGAAATTTTTTTTTTTTTTGCACATCATCACATCTTTAGTGTAGAGAAAACAATGTATTTTGAACCATAATTAATCTTAAACTGTTTTTTGATCATGGATTTGCCTCCTTTTCTCTTGCCTTCACAGATAATATCAAGACAAATATCTTTTTAGCCATTGATAGATTTTATTGCCCTAACTTATAAGTGAACTTGATAGAGAGTTGCACTATCCTAAACTATGTAAGAAGGAATTATTTATGAGAATTTACTCTTAAAATCATCATTTTCAGTACTTGTCTTACAAATTTTAATTGGTTTATAAATAACAGCTCTAGTTGGTCAACCCACAGAGTTTCTAATAAGTTACTTTGGTCATTTTATGAGGAGGTAGTTTATTGAGGATATATTATGTATTTAACGGGAATATTTTATAGAATTGTTATTGCTAAGCTGAAAGCTAATTTACTTGCCTTAAAATGCATTCAATTTAGACTTAGTTCAATCTAATATCTTGAGCCAGCATAAAAGATCACTTTGTACCTCATATTTCTTTTCAAAGTGCCTCATGAAAGCTACTTCTTAGGAATTAAATATTGGCTTTGCACTCTGCCTTATACTGAGCAACATAAAAAAAGTTAAACATATTTTTTGGTTTTGAGTGTGATTGGATATTAGAAGCTATACTCTATGATGTTAATAGTTGTTTAGGACTTGACTACAGTCAGTGTCTGTCTGTTCTTAAACTACCATTCTAGAAACCTCACTATTCCCAGCATGTTGGCTTTACCTACACAATTATGTGTTGAATATTTCCTGAATGTGCTCTGAGATTTCACTACATGCTAAGCAATGTGCTGGCATATTACCAGCATTATTTTTGCACTTCATGCTCCCTGGCACTCACCTGACCAAACTATGATTCAAATGCATATCTGACTGGCAAAGATCTTGGCCTTTCAACGATTATTTGTGTCACATGATTCCTGGTTGCTTAATTAAAATGTGCCATAATGTAGCCGGCATTGTGGCAGGCACCTGTAGTCCCAGCTACTGGGGAAGCTGAGGCAAGAGAATCGCATAAGCTTAGGAGTTGGAGGTTGCTGTGAGTTGTGTGACGCCATGGCACTCTTCCCAGGGTGATAAAGTGAAACTCTGTCTCTACAAAAAAAATAAAAAGTGCAATAATGGTCATAAATAAATCATTACATGAGCAGTTTGCTTCATATTTTGTGGATTAGTTTTCTTTCAAATAATACAAAATAAAATTCTGTATTAAACATTATTTCTAGTCAATGATTGATTTCCCCAAAATTACACTAATGCTAACTTTGTGAATTGTGTTGGTAGTGACTATTTTGCTTCCTAAAACAACAACAGTATAATAGTCACGGTAACAATAATGCATAACAGCAATCCTGCGTGGTGCCCAATATCAGGCAAGCGCATTCTTAGAGCTGTCCTGGAATAGGTCAGATTATTCAACAACAGGAAAGAACACGATGAAGGCAGGGACACTTGCAGAGAGCATTGTGCCTGCCTTCATTTATAACGCTTGACTCTCAGAAAGAAACTAAAGTTGTATTAAAATATTATCATTGGCTGCTCAATTAGGGTGAACTGGTTTCTTGGTCTCCTGGGTTTTGTATTGAGGTTCCTGCCCACATACAAATGCTTATGTGTAATCTGCCTAGAGGGCAAAGATTCTCTGTCTTAACACACTACTTTTCTGTCTTTGATGTTGACTTCATTTTATCTTTGATTATGAACAGAAACACAATGTCTTAGTTGTATGCTACATAAAGATCTAGAGTCCTTTACATTTAGGCTACTGTATTTATCTTTAAACACTTGTTACTTTAATTAAATAGATAATCAAGTATGGTTTCTCAGAGACTCGTGATCACACCTGAATCAAACGTCCAAATCTCTCCTCATAACTTTTTATTTGATTGTTTGGGATCTAGCCAGATCCTAAACAGAAACAATTAAATAAATTAAATAACCTTTTAAGGATATTCTTTGTGCCCAAAACTCCCTTTGAAATTTTCCAGCGAGCTCCTATAAAATAAAATCACAGAGATGTGTTCTTTAACTTTATCCTAAGAAATCTTAGAAATAACTAGATTAATACAAACGCTTTCCTAAGAGGGGCACTTAAACAAAAAAGCATACTGTCTTTTCTAGCTTAAATTTGTATTAGTAAGATACTATTAATATAAATATAGCAGGTCCTCAAATAATAGGGTTTTTGTTCAATGGTTTTGGTATAAAGTTGATAGGGAAAAAAAATTACATTCCCAGCCAAGACCACTGTCTGTGTGGAGTCCGCAGATCCCCTTTGTCTGCAGGTGTTTTCAGGGGCGCCCCTGTTTCCTCTCTCGTCACAAAAGACGCAGGTTAGGTGAAGTGCCAAGTCTCAGACGTCCGAGTCTTGAGTGCATGTGTGCGAGTGAGGGTGCCCTGTGGGGACATGACATTCTGTTCAGGGTCAACTCTGCGTTTTGCCCTGAGCTTCAGAGATAGGCTAAGGTCACCGAGACCCTAAACTGACAAGTGGTTTGGAAAACACATGAAAGTGTCTAATACTGCTTTGTGAAATAGTATAAGTGTTTGACAGTAAATGATCTGAGAGGAAAGCACTCAGCAAGCCTGCTACATCTGATGCTGAGTATGAGTCGGGTCTTGGTAGCCGACGCTCTTACTGTTTTCACTTTGCAAACATTTATTCCACGACTTCACCCACCACCATCATCACTGATGTCACTCACTGATCCGCCGAAAGTTGGGTAAACAGTGACCTTATTTTAAAATTAATCTTTCTTAAATGTAAGCATTGTAGATATTTCAGCGTTTAATATTAGAATTGTGAAATTTGGTAATAATTTTGTGACCAGAAATACGTCATAGTAACGTAACACTTGTTTATGTCAATTAGCCAATGGCAAAACTGGTTTTGTTGTACGTAATTCTCTTAAAGTCTCAGTTACAAGAAGCTATCAATAACGTGAGGTGAGAACTTACTGAATGTCAAAACTCCATGATTTGTGGGAGGGTCCTGGAGTTGTGTCAATGCCAGGGTATGCTTTTATCATCCAGAAAAAAGCTGATCAGTATTCTTATGAAATACTTCTGCCAGTTTTTCTAGTATTTATTGGAATCCTGATATTTAGTTTGATGATTATTGTTTTCAGTTTGAGACACAGTCTCACTCTGTCACCATGGGTAGAATGCTTTGATGTCATAGCTCAGAGCAACCTCAAACTCTTGGGCTCAAGCAATCCTCCTGCCTTAGCCTCCCAGGTAGGTGGGACTACAGGTGCCAGCCATGATGCCTGGCTAGTTTTCTGTTTTTAGTAGTAACAGGGTCTCACTCTTGCTCAGTCTGATCCCAAACTTCTAAGCTCAGATGATCCACCCGCCTTGACTCTTGGGAGCAAGAGTGCTAGGATCACAGGCATGTTATTATATGACAAAGGTATGGATTTTCAGTTGTTTAAAATATTTATTAGTTTTATATCTTTAATATCAATCTAGCCTGTTCTAGGCCAGTGCACATTAGATTAATTCACAAAATTTTATAAAATTACACATATTTGCACTTCAGACTTTCTTTTTTGATATTCTTAAATATCTCAAATTTATTATATATCATATGCGAAGTCTTTTTATCCATTATATTACTAACTCATTTTTATAAATCAAATGCAACATTCAATAACTGCTTTAAAATATACTATCATTTTAATCACTATCCTTAGAAATATTTTTCCAATTATTCTTATTTGAATTTTTCATCTCATTGTTTATCATTCCACAGGAGGGAAAATTTCCATGTCAGTGGTATTATTCTTATGAACTCTCAACAGACATCTCACATTTGAAAATTTTTACTAATAAGATAGCAATTACCATTACATTTCATTATACATGAATAATTTCTATTTTATTCTAATATTTTCATAAAGACTTTGCTACAGTCAAGAGTTTGTTTCTTTAACAAAGAACAGTCTCAGAACTTCATTAAATACCAAAGGACCAGATATTAAACTGTTGACATTTCAAAGAATAAAGTCCTAGATACAGGCTTTGGGCTAACTTGGCTTAGTTGACAAGACATTCAGACCATATTAATAAGTCAGAATTTCCAGAATTTATTTTTGTTTAATTTTAGAAATGGACAGCCTCATGAGATTATTAATCAAAGATCAAATGGAAAATTAGTTATCATCATAGCACTAAATGAATTGATCAGGGAACCTTTATTGTGATAATTTGTTATAAAATGTTTGACGTAGTTTTAAAACAAGTTTTAGGTTTTCTTTTCAGGACATTAAAGCAAACCCTTTATGTTTCTTTGTAAGGTTTCCTGTAACTCATGAAAATTTTCTGGATTCTCCTTTTATAAATTCTGATGAAACATTTTAAAATCAATTCTGATTCTCATGAATCCTCCCAAATTTAAAAACCTTTAAGTCTTTTATTTTGACTTTTCATGTAATATAGTTATGAATATATGTTCAAAATGAATCTGTTTTTCTTTCATCTGAATAGTTAATTAGACAAACTTATGAGATATGCTTGACTCAGAAGATAGTATTTGAGAACGATGCTCTTTTTATCCCATATGGTAATCAAACTGTAAGAAACTTAGTTATTTGGTTGACTCTAGAAGACTTCCACGAACATCTAGAAGATGTAGAATAAATTGAAATGTGGTGGAGAAAGTCTCAGGCTTAGCGTCTGAGCCTCAGGGTATCAAATAATACAGTTTTGAACAGTCTAATCTGAGATTTCTTTTGAAAACTTTCAAACAGAAGTTAATTCTCTGATCTTCATAAATGTTCAAAACTGTATCGCTCTGGATTTTTCAAAGCAGATGGAAGGAGGTCTTACATAATAATACTCTTTGATTCTTTCTATACATATGCGATTCATTAGGCCAAAACTAATGGCAGCCTTATTTTGTGAACAATAGTTGTATTTTGGCAAGATTATTATAATCACAAGGTGAGGATGGGTGGGCTCTAAAAGACTTTGAAATGTGTAAAATAGACTAGTGGGGTTCCTAGCCAGCATAACCTTACATTCTCTGTATTTCATTGTTTTAAGCTGTTTTATAATTCTATGCATCATAGCAAATTAGTAATAATGCAAAATGTCCTTGACTAGGCAACATCAAATTAATTGCATCCTGCAGAATGCTGTTGATTATTGCCCTGCAAAGATCAATGTTACCTCTGTCTGTGAATTCATTTTAAAATTCTTTACTCCCAGTGTGTCTCTCCATTCTTTGAATTCTTCTCTGTATCATCTGTATGTAATAAATTACCAGTTCCCTACTTAATAAATGTATTTCATAAAATCTTAGGCATGGGTTAACTCTGAAAATTATGATTATGCCCTAAATTAACAAAAATTTTTCAAGATATGCCTCCAAAATCATACATTAAAATAGTCAGTAAATAATGATTACTGTATTGCTATAGAATTCTATTTTGCTCAAATATACAAAGAATAAGCTCTTCAATTTAGAGTATACATAGCGAATCATTCTCAGCATTTCAAGAAAAATCACTTTTACAACCAAACCAAGTCTTCAAGATAAGATGGATAAAGGCATCTGTCTGGGGGATATAACCCTGGCTGTCAAGAGAAAGCACATCTGAATAGAATTTTTTTTTAAATGCTGTAACGTAAGTAGGCAGAGGAGAAAAGGCTGGGTTCTTCCTGCCTTGTAAGAGGTAGATCAGGCCTGAAAGTCTGAAAGGGTAATTAGAACATTTCACTCACTACAAAACCTGAGTTTCCCTGAAATTATTGCAAAGATGCTTAAAGGTTTCCAGAGCTAATTAAAAATGCTAAGAAGCAAATTAACACTTTCTCCCTAATAAACTGCAAACAGATAGTTAAGTCCCTTTAATGAAGCTCCAAAGTCTCCAGACAGCTGGAGGGAGCCCAAGCAGAAGGAGGTCAACAAAGCAAGCGGCACGGAAGAGGCAAAATGCCCAGGGTATTCGGATGGACAAAGACCAAGTGGGGAAAATTAAGATCCACCCTGAACGAGAATGGGAAGGAGCTTGGTTGGAAAAACAGAAATGAATAAACATAAAAATTTAGCCAGCAGCTCATGCTTGCTTTCTTTCCGCCTGCCGATGTCCATCACTTGGCCTCTACTCATTGCTCATGTACTTACATCCCGAACGAGTTATCCTTCGCTTTCTCCATCTACATCATCTCTCTTGCTCTCTGTTGACTTTCTAGCAGTTAGCAAAGTGCAAGACCATGAGGAAGTTCAAAATATACTTTGATAAATAACAGAGAAGTAAAAGAATGGTGAGCTAAAACACACAAGGCAAAGCTTATACATATTAAGAAAATACTGATTTCATTGCAACAAAATATTTTTGCTGATCATATTTCATCTCTTTGTTTGAAAATGACATCTCTTTTTTTCAGCTGTCATCTATTCTTCACCCAAGAGGCAGAGTCACTTTTGCTTAACAATACGTGGACCCCTCTGCTAATCAACATTCTCTAAAGGTCTCCCCTGGCAGTTAAGCTACGGTCCAGACTCGGGCATCCCTCACTCCCAGCAGTCCTCGACCCCCCACCCCCATCCCTAAGTCCTCGGCCATGCTCAGTCTTATCCCGTCCGCTCAACACCTTGCCTCACCATCCACCCCATGGCTCTGAGCATGATAGCCTCTTGCACAGAGAGCTCAAAGTACTCAAGAGCTTTGAGCTCTTTCCTGCACACAGAATTATCTTCTGAGTTAATTCAGAACTCTGGTCAAATATCAATTTCTTAGAAAATGCTTCCCAAGGCTCCTTTCCCTTTCTAGTCACCACCATTTTATCCTCTTTCTTCTTCCCTCATAGCATTAATCCATTATCTGAAATAATTTTATGTATTTTGGTGTTTATTTATTCATGTGTCATCTTCTGACAAAAATAAGCTCTAAATTTTTATTCACCTCTTTCTCCTGTATATAGGCTGTGCCTAGTAAATACTGCAAATGCTAATAATATAAATACACACACACATATACTGGGGAATTAACATTTAGATGTAGATAAGGGAGACCTGAAAATTAAGTTCATGAAGAAGTCACCCAGGACAAAGAGCTACATACCTCACTGCAGAGTCTCACTCAGGTCACTGTTGAAGTACTCTCCTGGGGAAGCTAAACTCCAATGCCAATGCCGAGAGCTTCATCCACCCTTCAAAGCACTTTTAAAACTCTTTTTCTGAAATGGGCATCAGAGCTGCCATTGTATGTAACTTTGTAAGTAATCATGTTTATAGAAGGAAAAATGCAACGTCATGAAAGGTAGATTATTTCTCAAGCTTTAAGATCTTAATCAGAAATTAGAGACTCTTTCCTTGAATTGAAGCCTCTTTCCTTCACCAAACTTGAGTCTGGCTCCTCTGAGTTGTGTCTTTGAGTCCTTGACTTTGGGCTCTCTCCTTGCCCCACTCAGTCCAATTTTAGCAAGAGTCTTTCTCGGTCAGTATAGTAAAAATCACTCACCCTTGATACATGATCGACTTCTGACACAAATCCTTGTATCTCTGGATTCTTTGTACAGGATGCATTGGTATCTGTGAAACAGGTACACAGTACATCACATTTTAATTAGTTAATTTTCCTTTGGTAAAAATCAAGGAAGACTAAGAATTTCCTATGCAAAAAAGAAAAAATTCCGTCTGGATCAAAGACTTAAATGTGGGAAACAAAATATAGTAGCAATTAAAAGAAGAAACTAGGTGAACTTTATAATCTTGAGATAGCAAAGTCTTTTCTGATAAAGAAAAGGGAAGCATACACCATAATGGACACAGTAGCTAATTCAGCTACAAGGAATATTTAAAACTTTCATACAGAAAAGATTCTAGGACAAATGTTAGTAGACAAGCACAAGTCTGGGTGAAAAAAATATTGCAATCCACATATGTGAGATTAATTTTCAAGATTCCTAAATATTGATAAAAGAAACAACAAACACAAAACCCCAGCAAAATCCACTGGGTATAGAACACATACAAGGTATTCAAAATAAAGAAAATCTGAATCAAAAATAATACCTGACTTTAAATACATGTATTTATAGACTAAAATAATAATTATCAACCATCCTTCACCAATGCTTAATTTGTATCAAGCAAAGCACAGCAGACCCTCGCCTACACTCAGCCAGAGTGCCCGTGACTTCAGCCTGTGCCTTCAAAATCTTTTCTCAATGGTCTGTGGCTCAGCCTCACAGGCTAATTAGTGGTCAGCTTAAGTTCAACGTTTGGGGCTAATTAGTTGATGGTTGAAATGACATCCTGACTTTTACTTCAACTAAAATTATCACAGGCGTGTGTGTTCCCAAAGCACACAGTAATTTTACAAGGGCAATTTTAAAGGAAAAAAGAAAGAACCACCATTCATTCTGATACTTTTTGAAGTGAACTTCTGAGTATAATGGTAATTTTGTCCAGACCAGTTAATCTTTTTTCTTCCAACCATTGTAGTGGAATACCAACTGAATATTAAAATTAGGAAATATCTTTATTCATACTAAAAACGACAGATGGCTAGTAGCCTTTTGTGGGAAGAATAAAATAATTTAAGCTACATACATTTACAAAATGGATCATAAGAAGGACCTCTTCTGCCTGAGAAGAAACGGCTTAGCTATATGTTAAGAAGAAGAAAGCATAGACTCCCAGAATCTCAGTAATTCTCTGTAACGTGAAAAAACAAGAACTGTGGGAGGTGAGATACACCTGGTGGGAATCAGTTACTTTAGAGAGTGCCCGGCAGGTTAAAGGCCACTACCCTTTTGCCTGTTGTCCTGTTCTGGTTTACATGGATATCTCAAACACAAAATATTATTATTACTAACGTCTGAGGACTCCCACCAGACTCCTGGCTATCCTCTGAAACTAGAAAGAGTGTTTTGTTGTTGTATTTTACTGCAGCATCAAAGGTAAGTGTCCGGACAGCTCTGCTTATGGCACACTCCTTTTGGCTGGGGCTGCTCTTACTACTGAACCAGCAAATTAAATTAATGACGAATCTAATCTTTTCTCTTTCACTGGAGTGTTAAGGAACTGATCAGGATTTACAAACTGTTATCCATTGTAAGATTGATTTTAAAAAGTCTACATAATCAAATAAAGTGAAGCATTATGAGTCCAAGAAAAAAAAAGTCCACATAGTTTTACGGTATTTATATGAGTAATCAGAAAAAACTGTTCTTTATGTCATAACATTATTGCAAACTTGTACGAAATGATTGTGCAAAACATGTAACTTCTGAGCACAAGATTAGGAGCATGTCATCTATGCGACCAGAGTTAGAAGTTGTAAAGCATTACTCAGAAAAGAATTGTTAAAGCAAGAAAAAGTGAAAACATTCATTGGTGAATATACAAATAGTAATATAGTGACAGCATAAGAGTAACTGATACATCATCAACTAATCCTGGCGCAAATTTAAAATTTCCAAGACAGAAAAATAATCCTAAAAAGAGCCAGAGCAATACACAAAAGCATTAATCTCTCATTCCTGTCAAGACATATAAAGGCTGATAACAAAAAAGAGTGTATAATAATACAGCTACGAGGGCGGCTCCTGTGGCTCAGCGAGCAGGGCGCCGGCCCCATATACCGAAGGTGACGGGTTCAAGCCCGGCCTCGGCCAAACTGCAAAACAAAAAAATAGCCGGGCGCTGTGGCAGGCGCCTGTAGTCCCAGCTACTCGGGAGGCTGAGGCAAGAGAATCGCTTAAGCCCAAGAGCTGGAGGTTGCTGTGAGCAGTGTGATGCCATGGCACTCTACCCAGGGCGATAAAGTGAGACTCTGTCTCTACAAAAAATAATAATAATAATAATAATACAGCTACGATTTATAAAACCCTCTCCCTCTGTTATCACCAGGGAACAACTATTGCTCACAGGTAGAGCATGTTTTCCAAAGCTACAGTCCGTGAGTGGCAAAGCAAGGATTAAGCTTTTATCTGCCTTCAAAGTCTGGATGGTTGACTATGCCTTTACAGAGATTTATGTAAAAATGATTCAGACTCAAAAATTTAATCTTCAGCAAATTGTTCTTCTTATTCAAGCACAAAAGAAGATATTTGCATAGATTCACATGTCAGAAAATAAACTTCACATGGATTTCCAGGTTAAAAAATTGCTTAGAGGTCTACTTCGTTTAATCCGGTGATGAATCACGATACGTATAAATATTCAGAAGGGGAGAAATAAGAGTATGAAGGTAGCAGTGATTAAAAAAAAAACAAACTGCAAAAATCACCAGACACAGGGTCAATCCTAAAATAATCATTGTTAAATTTTAATGTAAATATAAAAGCAATTTATTCAAGAAAAAACTTCAGCCAAAATTAATATAATGATTCTGCATATAATACCTGAAATTATAACAGAGAAAAAAGAAAAAGAGGAAGAAAAATGTGCTAAATTTTTTTAAAAAGGGACCATTTCAATCTTTATATAAATAATTAAGAAATATAAGTATAGATATGTTTTCATTGCTAATTTTAGATAACTACTAATAGATAAAAATGGAATATACACCTGCCAAATCAAATATGTAAAAAAAGATAAAAATGCATTAGAGAAGTGTCTATAACAAAGTAAGTGTGAGCACCACATGATTTATTTATTTATTTATTTTTGAGACAGAGCCTCAAGCTGTCACCCTGGATAGAGTGCTGTTGCATCACAGCTCACAGCAATCTCCCATTCCTGGGCTCAAGCGAGTCTCTTGCCTCAGCCTCCCAAGTAGCTGGGACTACAGGCGCCTGTCACAACACCTGGCCATTTTTTGGTTGCAGCCGTCATTGTTGTTTGGCAGGCCCGGGCTGGATTCAAACCCGCCAGCTCAGGTGTACGTGGCTGGTGCCTTAGCCCGTTGAGCCACAGGCACCGAGCCACACATGATTTATTTTTTTGTTACTTTTTCTTGTACTTTTTTATAGTATCTGAAATAGATTTGATCAAATGTTGAGTAAAAAATATTTTAATAATGGATTGCAAAATAAGAGATCAATGTAAACAACAACTAAAATCGAGAAATTTGGAAAAAGAGGAAAAAGGGCAGGGCTGAGAGGACAAGAGAGAAGAAGGAACAGGGGTAAGAACTTTTCAACAGTTTAATTTGGTTTCACATAAAATATTTTTGTCACGCTGTAGGGACAAACAAAAATTAAGAAAAGGCTAATTCTCCAGGCTGGAAATAAGATCCCGCTCTCCTCTTGGACCCAGCTCTTACCTGAGGAACCCTGAGAGTACGTTCCCCCCTGTCTTTGCAATGTACACAAATCCTTTTCAGAACGAGGCAGGTCTTTTGGCAACTTTCTGACCCAGGATCCTTGGGCAGTTAACAGGGAGAGCCAGGAGGTTGACCTGGGCCTGTGGGCTGTTTTAGACTGATTTAGGTGGGGCTGACCTGGGCGATCAGGGGATTGAGGCTGATTAAGACTTTGTAGTTGGCTTTTTATCAAGACCTCGCAGGTGAGTATTTTGAGAACAGAGCTAATAAAGAGCCTGGGAGCCCACCAAGCAACAGCTCATACACCTCCAAGTTGTGTGTGAAACCCAAAACTGTGCTTTTCACAGGGACTAACGTCACTAGGATGTGCCTGGCTGCTGTGTGCGTGTGAGTCGGTGATAAACTTCTTCTTTTTTTTTTGCTAAGGCACTTGCTCTTCTCGATTATTCAGTTAGTGTCTCCAGCTACCACACCACTCTAACAGGACTTCGTCCTCAAAGACCAGGGAGCCATCTCTTTGAAAGGTGAAAGTTATTCCCACACCCAAATCTCTGTGTGAGGGTGGAAGCTTCACTTCGGTGTCCTTGCTCTGAGTTGCAAAACTACCTCCTGTCGCTGGTAAGTTGGCATCTCCTGGGGGAAAAGCCAATTAGCTATACAGAACAAAGAATTAGGTTTTCTGAATCTTGAAAGTATGATGTGATGTTGGTATTTGCATAGGGATGGCATTGAATCTATAGATTGCTTTGGGAAGTATAGACATTTTCACAATGTTGATTCTTCCCAGCATGAGTGTGGTATGTTCTTCCATTCGCTCATATCTTCTGCTATTTATTTTCTTAGGATTTTGTAATTTTCATCATGAAGTTCCTTCACCTCTTTTGTTCCTAGGTATTTCATTTTATTTGAAGCTACTGGGAAGGGAATTGTATCTTGATCAGCTTCTCATCTTGGGTGTTATTGGCCTATGCAAAAGTTCCTGATTTGTGGACACTAATTTTATATCCTGAGACATTACTGTATTTTTGATGACTTCCAAGTCTTGTGGTTGAGTTTTGGGGGTTCTTAAGAATGAGATCATATCATCAGCAAAGAGGGAGAGTTTAACTTCCTTTGCCCACATTTGGAACTACTTTACCACCTTCTCTTGCCTGATTGTATTGGCTGGAACTTGCAGCCCTATGTTGAATCGTAGTGGCAGCAAAGCACAACCTTGTCCAGTTCCAATTCTGAGTGGGGAAACTTTCAATTTTACTCTATTCAGTATAATATTAGATGTAGGTTTGTCATAGGAAATGTGCCACCTATGCTTTTATTCTTCAGAGTTCTAATTAGAAAAGAATGTGGAGTTTTATCGAATGCTTTTTCTGCACCTATTGAGAGAATCCTATGGTCTTTGTTTTTGCTTCTGTTGATGTGGTAAATTACATTTATGGACTTTCATATATTAAACTAGCCTCGCATTAACCTGGATGGAGTTGAAACATATTCTTTTTAGTAAAGGATCACAAGAATGAAGAAGAAAGAATCCAATGTACTCAATTCTGATGTGAGGACAATTGATGCTAGTACATGATTGGAGAAAAGAGAGGGCAGAGAGAGAAGGAGGGAGCAGGTGGGAAGTCAAGGTGTGTGACACACCTTTTGGGGGCAGGACACAATTATAAGAGGGAGTTTATCTAACAATGAAAGCAGTGTAACCTGCTTCATTGTACCTTCAATGATTCCCAACAATTAAAAAAAAAAAAAAAAGACAGAGTATTTTCTTTCTTACTGTTTTTGCAGAGAAGATTTGGAGGTTCGGAGAATATAATATTTTTCCCAATAACTCTAGCAATTCATCTATATTATGAGTTTCAGTTTCTGGATGTTATTCTGTGTGTGCACCCATGTGAGCATGGGTGTGTGCCCACATGCACACAAATGATTTGACTAATTATTTGCTAATTGGTAAAGAGGAAATTTGGGCTATATATAAAAACAAAAGAACAGATAATACAGATAACAGAAAAATAGGTGCTACTGAGATTAGACAAATATTGACTCCAAAATATTTCTGAGAATTTGTTCCACAAAGGCCAAGAGTGACATGTATACATTCTGGAGATGGTGATCATTATGCACTTGAAAAACACAAAACAAACAAACAAACAAAAAAAGACTTGAGTTTTACAGTATTTACTTCTCCATCTGGAGGAATTTAAGAGGGCAAGGTCCCTGTCAGTTGCTCAAAAAGACTATCCAAGGTCCCTGTCAGTTGCTCAAAAAGACTATCCAAGTTCAATTTCTACTGACTCTGTTCCTCTCTCTCAGCCTGCTCCTCTTCTCAGACAAGGATCTTTTTCTTCTTATTTTGGTTCAGAGCCCAGGCAAGGTTGATTTAGTTTAATTGGCAAGGTATGTTTTCCTCTACAAGATGCATTTATTTCGTTTCAATACTTAAATTGGCTTTTCTTTGTGAAAATTTAAAATACACTAATTCTAGTTCTCCCATGGAAGAACTAAATATTTATAGTTATTTATTCCAAGGCCAACTGTAGTTATTGATAATGTGAAGTGTGCTTGGCTCTCAGAAAATAATATGTTCATCTAACAACAAATATTGAGGAAACTTTCTTAGAACTAGGACTTGATGGCTGGGCACCCTTAGCTCAGTGAGGGTGGGCACCACCCACATGCACTGGAGCTGGCGGGTTTGAGCCTGGCCCGGGACTGCTAAACAACAGTGACAACAGCAAACAAACAAACAAACAAATAGCCGGGCATTGTGGCGGGTGCCTGTAGTCCCAGCTACTTGGGAGGCTGAGGCAGGAGAATCACTTGAGCCCAAGAGTTTGAGGTTGCTATGAGCTGTGAGATCACTGCACTCTACTGAGGGCAACATAATGAGACTCTATCTCAAAAAAAAAAAAAAAAGGAATAAAGAAAGAAAAAGAAATAGAACTTGATGACATTAATTTTAATATGTTTATAAAGCCTCTTCTCACACAGGGGGGTAGGTACTCCAGGTCACCATTTTAAATGTTCCCCCACCACCTTCTCATCTCTAGGCAACTGCAATTTGGGATTCTGGATCAGACAGAAATTTATTGCTCTAGATATTCGATCAAGAAAATATGGGAAATTGTGCAAGTTAAATACATTCAAGCTTCATTATTATTGCATGAGGACTATTGAACACCATGTTACACATGCTTTTCAGGGTATATTCTTCATTACCAAAAGATCAAGAATAACTTTTACAGTATTGTGAATTTTAAGAGCAAACAAAGATAGTCCCCATTTGCCTGGAAGACTAGGTATCAAAGAACCCGGAGTAAATTAAGTGAGTTATCACAAAATTTGTAAGTTAAAATGTCTTGATGTTATAACTCTTAAAACTGCAATTCTGTTAATGGTGAACATTAAATTTTACATTAGAGTTACGTGAAAATTATAGGGGAAATATGTGTGCATACCTGTGTGCCCTGGTGTGTGTGTGTGTTGTACATGTGTGTATGTGTTTTAACCCATAATAATAATAAAAACAAAATCCTAGAGTATAAAACCAAGAACAAACTGCCAGCATGGCAGGTGTTGGGTGGAAGAAAAGTGATAATGTCCTCTCTATTACTAACAGTCTATTTCTCCAAACCACCCATTCATTTCCCTTTGTTTGCAGAGGGGTGGGGGACTTGGACTTTCATACTTATGCAGGGAACAAACATAAATTCTTGGTCTTTACAAAGAAGCTATTAACTGGGACCCTCAAGAGGATAAATGATTGATTAAAAGATTAAACACAATACAGATTAAATTATGCAAACCTATCTGGGGGAGGAAGTTGCTTTCCTATATTTACCCAGTGAACAAACACTTTTTGTAAAGGGTGTGTGAGCAATAATAATGTCTCTGTCCCAATTACCCAACTCTTGTCATCTTGTCCTCATACTGCAAGGCTCTGAGAGCAGATGCATAAATCAATGGGTGTGGCTCTGTTCAATAAACATTTATTTACAAAAACAGATATGGGTGAGGTTTTGCCCATGGGCTCTAGCTTGTTGTTCCTGTTGTAGATTAAAATAAAGATATAACTCGTGAATTAAAAACCCTTGGCCTTGAATTCTTCCATAGGGGAGGAAGATTAGTGAAATGAAGCTCAGCCCTCACTGTTGCAGTTGGTTTCGAGGTCATAACTTAGTGGTTTTCAACTGGGGATGTAAGTCAGCCGGGCATACCCGGAGAGGATCTTACGTGTGCAGTGAAAATTTTTAAAAATCATTAATTAAATTATTTTCAAAGGAAGTTTCAAAGCACAATAAGTATATTTTTATTTTTTAACTCTTGTTTTTGTTGATCAAAAAAATCAAGAGTTAAAAAATAAATGTTTTTAAATTTTTAAAAAATAAACATTTTTTGTTAAGTGTGTTGTGGAAGTTTAACTATAGGTTCAAGTGTGCCCTGAGATTTAAAAAAAAAAGTTGAAAAACACTGCCATCACTAATACTCCTCATCACCTACCTCTAGCACCCATTCTAGATTACACCTTTCCTCTTTTAGCACCTGCACTATTCATCCATGGGCTTGTCTTCAACCCTCACACCTCACAGCTGCAGTTTCTGGTTATCACACCCATTTGCAGGTGAGTGGATGAGGAAACTGCCAGAATAGGACCCAGGAGACCCCCTGAGAACCATCGCTATCCCTCCTTGTCCCCTTAGTGAGGCACCATCTTACCTCTCCTGGTGGCCAAAATCAGTTACTTCACAGCATCCCGTTGGCCTGCTGCCACAAGAAGTCCTGTTGTAGCCTCAGTCGCAGATAGAAAGATGGACCCCAATTTGATGCAATAATTGATAAAATTTATTACACCTGCAGGGGGCTGATACCACAAAGGCATGCAGCCCTGAATGCCAGGCGGGCAATCCTTTTATATTATTTTTCTTGCCTGGTCAGCAAA
>CAUYON010044599.1:0-22027 GCA_963573935.1 Arctocebus calabarensis
TGAGCTGGCAGGTTCAAATCCAGCCTGGGTTCGCCAAACCACAATGACGGCTGCCACCAAAAAATAGCCAGGTGTTGTGGCGGGCGCCTGTAGTCCCAGCTACTTGGGAGGTGGAGGCAGGAGACTCGCTTGAGCCCAGGAATTGGAAGGTGTTGTGAGCTGTGATGCCATGGCACTCTACCCAAGGTGACAGCTTGAGGCTCTGTCTCAAAAAAAAAAAAAAAAAAAAAGAGACAGAGTCTCACTTTGTCACCCTTGGTAGAGTGCTGTGGCATCACAGCTCACAGCAACCTCCAGCTCTTGGGTTTAGGCGATTCTCTTGCCTCAGCCTCCCAAGTAGCGGGGACTATAGGCACCTGCCATTTTTTGTTGCAGTTTGGCCAGGGCTGGGTTCGAACCTGCCACCCTCAGTATTTGGGGCTGGCACCTTACTCACTGAGCCACAGTCACCGCCTGAAAATTACTCTTAATTTTTGGAGATTTGGCTCAGTAGATAGGGGGCCAGCCACATACACCAGAGGTGGCCGGTTTGAATCCAGCCCGGGGCCTGCCAAGCAACAATGACAATTACAATAAAAAAAAGCCTAGGTGTTGTGGTGGGCGCCTATAGTCCCAGCTACTTGGGAGGCTGAGGCAAAACTTAAGCCCAAGAGTTTGAGGTTGCTGTGAGCTGTGACGGCATAGTACTCTACCCAGGGTGACAGCTTGAGATTCTGTGTCCAAAAAAAAAGATTTTTTTTTGGAGAAATTTACTGTGACTTTCCCCCCATGTATATGTTTACTTATCTACATTCCTTTTTTAAAAAATAAAAAACGAGGCCAGGCTTGGTGGCTCATGCCTGTAATCTCAGCACTTGGGAGGCCGATGCGGGTAGATTGCCTGAGCTCACAGGTTTGAGACCAGCCTGAGCCAGAGCAAGACCTCATTTCTAAAAAAAAAAGCTGGACATTGTGGTGGGCACCTGTAGTCCCAGCTACTCAGGAGGCTGAGGCAAGAGACTCGATTAAGCCCAGGAGTTGGAGATTGCTGTGAGCGATGATGCCACAGCACTCCACCAAGGGTGACAAAGTGAGACTCTGTTTCAAAAAAAGAAAAGAAAAATGGAAAATGAGATTTACTGAATATACTACTTAAGACTTGCTTTATTTCACTCAAGAGTATGTCATGAATATCTTTCTGTGTCCTCATGTATTTTGTAACATTCAATTGGCTACAAGGTCATCAATTGGAGAACATGTTGTGTTTAGCTAATCCCCTATAATCCTTAGGTTATTTACAGTGATTTATTATTACAGACCTTACAACAATCTTTACTGAATCTCTCGGCACAGCCTGGAATAAATTTCTGGCAGTAGAATTTCTATATCAAAGGGTAAGCAAACTTGTAAATTTTCTGTTCTATATTGCCAAATTTGCTCCAGAGAGATTGTGCCAACTTATATTTTCTAAAACAATATCTGAAGGTGACCATTTCCTTTCATATTGTCAACACTGGAAAAGAGAAAAATTCCTGTTCTGAATCTGCCCTGATTCCAGAGCCACACTCAACACTGTGTCCCTAAGCCACACTTAGTGATCTCATTTCTTTCTACAGAGCATTCTAATTAAAAAAGAGGGAACTGAATTAGATTAAGAATAGAAATCACCACCACGCCCGTGCTAGACATCAATAATCAGGGACTTGGACAAAGCTCTGGACAACTATTACAAGAGAAATTGCTCATTAGGGAAAATATCTCCTTATAGAAGAATTCAGGGTGGTGCCTGTGGCTTAGTGGGTAGGGCGCAACCCCATATACGGAGGGTGACGTGTTCAAATCCAACCCCAGCCAAAAAGGCCAAACTGCAACAAAAAAAATAGCCAGGTGTTTTGGCAAACGCCTGTAGTGCTAGCTACTCGGGAGGCTGAGGCAAGAGAATTGCCTAAGCCCAAGAGCTGAAGGTTGCTGTCAGCTGTGATGCAATAGTGCTCTACTGAGGGCAATAGAGTAAGACTCTGTCTCTCTCTTTTTTTTTTTGAGACAGAGTCTCAAGCTGTCACCCTGCCTAGAGTCCCGTTGCATCACAGCTCACAGCAACCTCCAACTCAAGTGATTCTCCTGCCTCAAGTGAGAGACAGGGCTCAAGTGATTCTCCTGCCTCCACCTCCCAAGTAGCTGGGACCACAGGTCCCACCACAATGCATGGCTATTTTTTGGTTGTAGCCGTCATTATTGTTTGATGGGCCCGGGCTGGATTCGAACCTGCCAGCTCAGGTGTATGTGGCTGGTGCCTTAGCCACTTGAGCCATAGGCTCTGAGCTGAGATTCTATCTCTTAAAAAAAAAAAAAAAAGAATTAAGTGAATAAATAAAGAAATAATGATGGAATAGGATGGCATTGGTCACTGTTGGTCACGGATGGCTGTTTAGATCTTCCCTTCCCTTCCTTTCCTTTTTTCTTTTCTTTTATAAAAAGTGAGCTGGATTGGGTGGCGGATATACCAGAGCTGGTGGGTTCAAATCTGGCTCGGGCCTGCCAAACAATGACAACTACAACCAAAAAATAGCTGAGCATTGTGGTGGGCGCCTGTAGTCCCAGCTACTTGAGGCTGAGGCAAGAGAATCACTTGAGCCCAAGAGTTTGAGTTTGCTGTGAGCTGTGATACCACAGCACTCTACCCAGGGCAGCAGCTTGAGGCTCTGTCTCAAAAAAAAAAATATATATATATATATATGTATGTGATAGAGAAGTAGAACAAACGATAGCCCTGGTCGATGGTGGTTGGTTGAGGGTGGGTAAGGGGTACAAAACTTTCTCACATTCTATAATATCTCCTTTTAGATAAGTTTGAAATTCTGTATAATAAAAGTTATGATCTACCCATTGCTAAGGATCCTCTTTTTTTTTTTTGGTGGTGGGGAGAGGTACAGTTTTACTCTATTGCTCCGGGGTTGAGTGCCATGGCATTATCACAACTCATAGCAACCTCAAACTCCTGGGCTCAAGTGATCCTCCTGCCTCAGCCTCCCATGTAGCTGGGACTACATATGCCTGTCACAACACCTGAGTAATTTTTCTATTTTTAGTAAAGACGGGGTCTCGCTCTTGCTCAGGCTGGTCTCAAACTCCTGAACTCAAGCAATCCTTCAGTCTGAGACTCTCAAGAGTGCTAGGAATACAGGTATGAGCCACCATGCCTGGCCAATAGGGACCTTCTCTAACATTCTCTGGTGACTCGAAATGTTTCCTGACCTCATTCACAAGGAAACTGTGAAGTAAATTAAATTTGTCTTTGGTGTTTTATCACTTCCTTCTCTACCAGCAGCAGAAAGGTGTGTAGGCTGAGCTCCCCCAATCTATCTGCTCATCCTGCATCCTCATATGCAAATCAGGGGCATCAGGACGCTTGCTTAGCTCAGGGGCTGTTGGGAGGCTCAAGATTTCACCTTGTGTAGCATTACCAAAGTTATGCTACTTTAATCCACCCCATAGTAGTATAGTCTTTGGTCTCGACCTGAACTAAAGTCTTTTCATTGCAGTGTAATTTTAGCCACATAGAATTCGTTGGGAAATAATCTATCCTTTTCAATTTTCCAGAAGAATCTGTATAGAATTGGTATAATTTGTTCCTATGTGTTTGGTAGAATTTACATGTGATGCCAACTGGATCTGGGTCTTTCTTTGTGGAAAGGTTTTAAACTATAAATTTACTTTCTGTGATAGATACAGGGGTTTTCAGGTTATTTATTTCTCCTTAAGTAAGCTTTGGTAGTTTGTGTCCTTTAAGGAATTCATTCATTTGTCTAAGATGCCGAATTTATTGGCATAAAGTTGTTCATGAATTTTCCTTATCATCCTTTTGTTTTCTTTTTGAGACAGAGTCTGCTTGATGCCCTCGGAAGAGTACCAAGGCATCATAGCTCACAGCAACCTCCAACTCAGGCTCAAGCAATCCTCTTGCCTCAGTTTTTCTATTTTTTAGTAGAGATGGGGGTCTCACTTTTGCTCAGTCTGGTCTTGAACTTGTGAGCCCAAGCAATCCACCTGCCTTGGCCTCCCAAAGTGCTAGGTTTACAGGCTTGAGCCACAGCACCCTGCCTTCTAGGTCTACTTTTTCAGGAAGTGTCAGGGGCCCTTGGAAATAGTGGGGAAAATATGGGTTTTGGAGTAAGGCATCCAAATTCAGAATTTGGTTTCACCATTCATTAGCTGTGAAAGTAGGGTAAGTTCTGAAAATGTTCTGAACTCTACCTGCCTCATGTGAAAAATTGGGGATAATAGGAACTACTCCATAGTGCTCTTGGGATGTTTAAATGAGATAGTTCATGTTTCTAGCACATACTACCAAATTTGAGCGGATCTCAAAGTGTGGGTCCTGGGTGGCGCCTGTGCTCAGTGAGTAGGGCTCTGCCCCATATACCAAGGGTGGCGGGTTCGAACCTGGCCCCAGCCAAACTGCAACAAAAAAATAGCCGGGCATTGTGGCGGGTGCCTGTAGTCCCAGCTGCTCGGGAGGCTGAGGCAAGAGAACCATGTAAGTCCAAGAGCTGGAGGTTTCTGTGAGCTGTGATGCCATGGCACTCTACCCAGGGTGACAAAGTGAGACTCTGTCTCTTAAAAAAAAAAAGTGTTGTTCCTGGACTGGCATTACCTGGAAACTGGGTTGAAACACACAAGTTCTTGCTGGGCACAGTGGCTCATGCCTGTAATCCTAGCACTCTGGAAGGCCAAGGCAGATGGATTGCTTGAGCTAAGGAGTTTGAGACCAGCCTGAGCTAGAGCAGGACCCCATCTCTAAAAACTAAAAATAGCCAGGCATTGTGCCAAGCACCTGTAGTTCCAGCTATTCAGGAGACTGAGGCAAGATGATCTCTTGAGCCCATGAGTTTGAGGTTGCTGTGAGCTATGATGCCGCAGCACTCTACCCAGGGTGACAAAGTGAGACTCTGTCTTAAAAAAAAAAAAGGAAACGAAAAAAAGAAAAAAGAAAAAAAGAGGCGGCAAAAGTTCTTGAGCTCTGCTGGTTTTTTTGTTTGTTTGTTTTTTAACACCCGGGTTATTTTTTTATTATTATTATTATTTTTGCAGTTTTTGGCTGGGACTGGGTTTGAACCGGCCACCTCCAGCATATAGGGTTGGTGCCCTACTCCTTTGAGCCACAGGCGCCGCCCTGTTTTGTTTTTTGAGACAGAGTCTCACTGCTTCCTTTGGTAGAATATTGTGGCATTATAGCTCACAGCAACCTCAAACTCTTGGGCTTAAGTGATTCTCTTGCCTCAGCCTCCAAGTAGAGTGCTAGGATTACAGGTATGAGCCATTGCGCCCAGCAAACAATCTGTTAACAAGCAGTTTGATTCTAATGACTGGCCAGTTTTGAGAGCTAGTGGATTAGCATATTTTTAGCACAAGTATAAGTTCAATAAATGCTAGCTTTCTCTCTCTATTTATTTATTTATTTTGTAGTTTTTGGCCAGGGCCGGGTTTGAACCCGCCACCTCCAATATATGGGGCCATTGCCCTACTCCTTGAACCACAGGCATCACTCTCTCTCTCTCTCTCTATATATATATGTATATATATACATACATACACTCACACTTTATTTTTAGAGACAGAGTTGTACTTTGTCACCCTCAGGAGAATGCCCTGGTGTCACAGCTCACAGCAACTTCCAGCTCTTGGGCTTAGGTGTTTCGTTTGCCTCAGCCTACTGAGTAGCTGGGACTGCAGGTGCCTGCCACAGTGCCCAGCTATTTTTTTGTTGCTGTTTGGCCAGGGCTGGGTTCGAACCTGCCACCCTCCTTATACGGGGCCAGTGCCCTACTCACTGAGCCACAGGTGCTGCCCATATCATCATCATCATCTTCTTTTTTTTTTTTTGATGTTTAGTCTTTCTGCCTATCCTTAGCTCTTATATTAAGTAAACTCTTCAAGAGTAAAAATAAAAATAAAAAAAAAAGCACCTAGAGCTGGGACCAGTTTATATAAGACAGTTGTGAGAAATGAATGCAATTTCCAGTAATATTCTAAGCATGATGACTTAGAACATTTATTAAGTAATGCAAAAATAATATCACTAATAAAAGTAGTGATAGCAGGTGACAGATGAAAGTTTATTGGATGAATAGCTTATTTATTTATTTGTTTACTTAAATTTTTTGAGACAGAGTCTCACCCTGTCGGTGCCATGGTGTCATTGTAGTTCACAGTAACCTCAAACTCTGGGCCTCAAAAGATCCTCTTGGCGCAGCTTCCCAAGTATCTGGGACTATAGGTACCCACTACAATGCCTGGCTAGTTTTTCTATTTTTTTTTTTTCAGTAGAGCTGGGATCTTGCTCTTGCTCAGACTGGTCTCTACCCTCTGAGCTCAAGCAATCCACCCACCTCGGCCTCCCCGAGTCCCAGGATTACAGGTGTGAGCTACCAAGCCCGGCCTATGAATGGCTAATTTAATGAGTGATTGGTGGAATGAAGGAATGAACTATCAATTTGTTTGCTCACAGAGCTTTTTTTTCTGAGTGAAAAAGCAAGCTTCCTTATTCATCCAGTAATAGAATACTATTAAGGATTGAAAAGGAATGAATTTCTGATACACAAAATAACTTGAAGAAATCTCAAAATTATTGTGCTAAATAAAAGAAAATACGCACAAACAGGTACAGACTATGATTTCACATCCATAATACTCTAGAAGAGGCAAACCTCATCTATAGGTTGGGAAACACATCAGTGGTTACCTGGGGCCAGGTAATTTGGGTTTGGGATTCATTGCGAAGGGACCTGTGAGAACCTTTCAGGGTGACTGAACAGTTTCATAGCTTGACTGTTCCAAGGACAGATATGTTCGTTAAAATTAGTTGAACTATGCATTTTATTTATTTATTTATTTATAGACAAAGTCTCACTATGTTGCCCTGGGTAGAGTGTCATAGTGTCATAGCTCGCAGCAACCTCAAACTCTTGGGTTCAAAGACACTGTTGCCTCAGCCTCCCGAGTAGCTGGGCAGTAGCTGGGACCAGAGGTGCCCACCACAATGCCTGGCTATTTTTAGATAGGATCTGACTGTTGCTCAGGCTGGTCTCTACCTCCTGAGCTCAGGCCATCCACCCATCTCCACCTCCCAGACTGCTAGGATTACAGGTGTGAGCCACTGCGCCCGGCCTGAACTATATATTTTAAATGGATAAGGTTTATCGTTTGTAAATTATACTTCAAAAAAAGAGAAAGAGAAAGAAATTAGTAGCAGCCTTTTCTACCAAGGTGGCAGTGTGCATTCAGAATCCTGAGTGAAACAGAGGGAAGGCTGAAGCACCCGCGCAGTTTAGACTGTTCTAGCTGGACAGGCTGCACTGCATCCCTGAGGTTCATTTACTAGGGCTGGTCACACTGAGGAGGCCAGTGCGGCCAGCGGACGCTTGCAGACTGAAATGAAATTGTTTCTGCAAGCACAGCTGAAGATTCAAACTCGTTCCTCAGGCCCTTGCCTGTTTTGCTCTTAAACTAAATGTTAACTCTCTTTTCAGAACCTGCCTGGCAGGTGTCCACAATGCACTTAAATTCAATGTTCCAAGCCCCGAAGGAATCATCGGGTGGGCCCCAGAGCATCTTAACAAGCTGTGTCACCTTCAAAAGTCATCTTACAAATTGTCCAGACTCCTACCAGCACAGATCTTCTGTGCGGCTGCCAAACCCATTGGAGATTCACCCCAACAGAATCTGATCCGAAGTCGGGAATGTCAGAACAGACACCATGAAGGGGCAGCTCCTACCCAGCCACCTTCGGTTATCTATCCATTGAGACAGCTTCTCAAAGAATAGTTCACAGTTTAATTACAAAGTCAGAGTCTTGTCATTTGGCTCATTTGTGGTATAGAAGAAAAATGTACTTCTCTACACCAGGTAACAGAAAAATAAATAATAGACACACACAAAATTTGCTACCAGCAGTGGTATAACATTTTGGTTTAATTTTTCCCCCTCAGGGATATATCTTTTATTTAAAATAAAGATATGAGCCAGGCATGGTGGCTCATGCCTATAATCTTAGTACTCTTGGAGACTGAAGCAGGTGGATTGGTTGATCTCAGGAGTTTAAGATCAGCCTGAGCAAGAGTGAGACCCCGTGTTGACTAAAAGAAAAACTAGCTGAGCATTGTGGGGGACACCTGTAGTCCCAGCTACTTGGGAAGCTGAGACAGAGGATCACCTGAGCCCAAGAGTTGGAGGTTGCTGTGAGCTGTGATGATGTCACAGCATTCAACCCCCAGGGCAACAGATTGAGACTTTGTCGCAAAAAAATTGAATAAATAAATAAATAAAATAAGTTTTTCTATTTATTTATGTATTTATTTTGAGACAGTTACACTATGTCACCCTTGGTAGAGTGCCGTGGCGTCACACTGCTCACAGCAACCTCAAACTCTTGGGCTTAAGCGATTCTCTTGCCTCAGCCTCCCAAGTAGCTGGGACTACAGGTGCCTGCCATAATGCCTGGCTATATTTTGTTGCAGCTGTCATTGTTGGTTAGCTGGCCCGGGCGGGGCTTGAACTCACCAGCCTTAATGCATGTGGCTGGCACTGTAATCACTGTGCTATGGGTGCTGAGCCAAGTTTTCCAATTTAGTAATTTTAGTTCCCACTGTGAGGTCTAGCATTCAGAGAAGAATGATTTCAGGGATCTTTAGGAATGGAGGGGCTCCCCTCACAAATCTATTTTTCAAAATATTGGTGAAAGGTGTGTCTTCTGGGGGCAAAGGTGTGTTCTGTACCCTCCCAGAGTGGGGGAGTCGGATGTAAGTGACAAATTCACCCTAGCATTCCAGTCTCCCTAAGCTTTTGAATCCTTTTCTCTACTTAACCCAGGGAGATCAGGCATCTCTAACTTGCTCATTGTGGGCCATCTTTGATTCACGCTTCAGTCAATCAACCAATCTGTTACAGTCCTTTCTAACTCCCCAACCTTAAATGTAGAATCTCTGCCCCATGGGCCCGTATCAATAAATCAGGCCCAATCAAACTTGACGATGTGTCTGCCATTATCCCACATTCTTAATATCCATTCCCACATGTTTCCCAGATCTCTGCTCGTATAATAAATAAGAAAACGCAAGCAGTTCTTTTGGAGCATAGTGCACCCCCTCAGGGTTCACATTTCGTACTTCACCTTTAACAGGACATACTGTGCAAGGCTGGGAGTTCAACTTTGGTTGTGATTCAGCCAGTGATGGGATGAAGACTCGTGTCTAGTTTCAGCCCTCGGGCTGCAGGACATAAGATCTGTGCACATCGTGAAGCTTAGATTATGTATGTATTTGCTTGAGTCAGAAATTTGAATCCCTAAGCTCATTTTCTTCTTTCCTCATTTTGTCTACATCATTAGGAACAGCCAATCAATGTCCTAGCTAACATCCATGGCTATGGAGGGTCAACCGTATTTTCTTTGCTTTCTTTCTTTCTTTCTTTTTTCTATTGTGACAGAGTCTCACTTTGTCACTCTCAATAGAGTGTCGTGCATCATAGCTCACAACAACCTCCAACTCTTGGGCTCAAGTGATTGTCTTGCCTCAACCTCCCTAGTAGCTGGGACTACAGGCACCCATCACAGCGACTGGCTATTTTGTTTTTTTTTGTCATTGTTTTTGTTTAGCAGGCCTGGGCCGGTTTTGAACCCACCAGCCCCAGAGCATGTGGCCAGCACCCTCACCACTGACCTATAGGTGCCCAAGGTCAACTGTATTATCAAGCTGTGGTTGGCTGAATCCAAAGATATATAACAGAACCTGTGTATACAGAGGGCTGAGGATACTATATCATTTTATATAAGGGACTTGAGCATCCATAGATTTTGGTATCTGAGGGGCATCCTGGAACCAACCCCCCGTCCCTGTGGGTACTGTACTCCTTAGTTTTCCACAAATGTTCGAAAGTATCATACACAGAGTCTTTGGGTTCCTTGCCTCCTGTGAGTGTTTGAGAAATATCCATTGCAGGGATCTTGTGTATCTCCTCTGCCTTTTAGTTCAGTGCACGTCTCACTAGGTGATGTGGACCTTAGTTCCCCATTCAAGTGCTAATCTCTTCCAGAAACACTCTTGGGCACAACTGGAAATAATGCTTTACCCGCTATCTGGGTAACCTTTAATCCAGTCAAGTTGACACCAAAATTGCCCATCATACTACCCTTGGCCCAGTCAGCTATGGCTGGGGGAAGAAGGGTCACCGAGGACAAAGATGGCTGCCAGGTTCCACCTTTGGAGCTGAGTGAGGCGGTTCTGGGGGCAGGGGTGTGAGCCCCCCTGACACTGCAGGAAGTGTGGTCCATTATGTGCAATGTGAGGACCTGATTAAGACTTTAACTTTTCAAATTATTCAAGTGGCCTGGCAGCTTGTGAGATGAAGAGTAGCGAATACCACAGGCCCAAGTCAAACCCCTAAGTCAACAAGAATAAGTAAATGCAAAGAATATATACAAAGTCCTGAGGAAAAATAAAGGAATCAGTAACACAGTCTTGCAAGATTCTGAAGTCAGCTTAACCAAGGGAGGAAGGATAGTCAAATTCAGGGGTTCAGCAGGTGCCTCCAAAAGCAGTTTGAAAACTGGGAGTGGAAAAAGAGAAGAAAAACAAAAAATGAAACCTCTTTAGGTGTGGGGACTGTAGCACAGAGGAGAGGGTCTGAAATTCCATCTGTGGAATAGGGGCCTCCGTTACCACGGTTGGTGTCTTGATCTTGCGGCACATAGCCATTTTATTCTGATAAAAGTAATCAGGCAGCTTCCCCGGAGTTCAGACATTCCTTTCCCTTTCAGTTTAAGATTGCCTAGAAGCTTTTGGGACTGCTGGAATTTCTGTCATGAAAATCAGCAGTCCTGATAGTTTAGGCAGTACTGCCCCTAAGCTAATAAACATTTAAGGAGAAGGAGGAGGAGGACCTCATAAAATATAATTAAAATATACCAAAATGTATCTTTTAATTTTATATTTATTTTATTTATTTATTTAATATATATATATATAAAGACAGAGTCTCACTAGAGTACAATGGCATCACAGCTCACAGCAACCTCAAACTCTTGGGCTTAAGCAATTCTTTAGCCTCAGCCTCCCGAGTAGCTGGGACTATAGGTGTCCACCATAACACCTGGCTATTTTTTGATTGCAGTTGTCATTATTGTTTACCAGGCCCAGGCCGGGCTCAAACCCATCAGCTTCAGTGTATGTGGCCAGTGCCCTACTCACTGAGCTACAGATGCCGAGCCTATTTCTTTTATTTTTTGTAGTAGCACTCTATTATCAAGTTATTTTACTTAAAAATGAATTTTTTTTTTTTTTTTTTTTTAAGACAGAGCCTCAAGCTGTCACCCTGGATAGAATGCTATGGCATCACAGCTTACAGCACCCTCCAATTCTTGGGCTCAAGCGAGTCTCCTGCCTCTACCTCCCAAGTAGCTGGGACTACAGGTGCCCGCCACAATGCCGGCCATTTTTTGGTTGCAGCCATCATTGTTGTTTGGCGGGTCTGGGCTGGATTCGAACCCGCCAGCTCATGTATGTGTATGTGGCTGGTGCCTTAGCCGCTTGAGCCACAGACGCCCAGCCTAAAAATGAATTTTTTAAAAGATATTTCATTGTTTAGTAGAGCACATTAATTTTATTTTTTTTTATTTATTTATTTTTGTGACAGAGTCTCACTCAGTTGCCTTGAGGTTGAGTGCCATGGCATCATAGCTCACAGCAACCTCAAACTCTTGAGTTTGAGCAATCCTCTTGTCTCAACCTCCCAAGTAGCTGGGATTACAGGCACCCACCACAATGCCCAGCTATTTTTAGAGACGGGATCTGGCTCTGGCTCAGGCTGGTCTTGAACTCCTGAGCTCAGGCAATCCACCTGCCCCAGCTTCCCAGAGTGCTGGGATTACAGGCACAATCCACAGCGCTTGGCCTAAAATGACTTCTTATTTAAACATTTTTTTCATATATTTAATTTTATCAGAGACTAGTTCTCTCGCTCTGTTGCACACAGACTAGAGTGCAGTGGCATAATCATAGCTCACTAGAGCCTCAAGCTCCTGGGTTCAAGTGATTCCCCAATCTCAGTCTCCTCAATAGCTGGGATTATAGGTGGGAATGACTACACCTGCCCAGAAATGTAGAGATATAAAGATCAAATCTCGGGTGGTGCCTGTCGTTCAGTGTCGTTCAGGGCACCAGCCCCATATACTGAGTGTGGCGGGTTCAAATCTGGCCCCAGTGAACTGCAAAACAAAAAAACAGCCAGGTGTTGTGGCGGGTGCCTGTAGTTCCAGCTACTCAGCAGCTGAGGCAAGAGAATCGCCTAAGCCCAGGAGTTGGAGGTTGCTGTGAACTGTGTGACGCCACGGCGCTCTATCCAGGGCAATAAAGTGAGACTCTGTCTCTAAAAAAAAAAAAATCCTAGCACTCTGGGAGGCTGAGACGGGTGGATTGCCCTGAATTCACAGGGTGAAGAATAGCCTGAGCAGGAGTGAGACCTCCATCCCTAAAAGTAGCTGGGCATCGTGGTGGGCGCCTGTAGTCCCAGCTACTTGGGAGGCAGAGACAAGATCGCCTGAGCCCAAGAGTTTGAGGTTGCTTGAGCTATCACGCCACAGCACTCTACCATGGGCACAAAGTGAGACTCTGTCCCCCCCCCCCAAAAGAGTTCAGTCATGCAGCTAAAGATAAATTCGTTGTTTTGTAACCTTCACTCTCTCTTTGAGGCTTTCCTCTGTGCTGTATTTTCTCATGCCTGAGACTTCAATCAAATCTTGTGAGGATTGTTCAGCTGGGCCACACCCTTGTCTCTCTGTGCAGAGCGCTTGCTGGGGTTGGCCTCCCGGGGCCCCTCAGTCAGTGTAAATGGCCTGAGTAAGTGTTATTAATTTTGCGTGGCATCACACCAAATGCAACAAAGCGCTGCTGTTGCATCCTGAAGCCCCCAGTGGTTGTTTGGGGGTGAGAACTTATGCGACTGAGGTGTGAGCTGAATGATGGTTTTTCATGGAACATTAGTTTTACTTGGAAGAATGATTGACAGACTAACTACCATTATTCAGATGTGGATACTGGCCATTTTCTTTTCTTTCTTTCTTTCTTTGGGGAGGGGATAGAATGTCACTTTGTCACCCTTGGTAAAGTGCGGTGGCATCACAGCTTATAGCAACCTCCAATTCTTGGGCTTAGCTTCAGCTACTTGAGTATCTGGGACATAGGTGCCCACCAAAATACCTGGCTATTTTTAGAGATGGGGTCTTGCTCTTTTCGTTTTTTCTTCACAGCAGTATTTCTATTTTTTTTTTTTTTATTGTTTGAAATTCATTGAGGGTGCAAAGAATTAGGTTACATTGATTGTGTTTGTTAGATAGTCTCTCTTGTAATTATGTCCTGCCCCCAAGAGGTGTGCCCTACAGCATGACCCCCATCCCCCTCCTTCCTCCCCTCTCCCTACTCCCTCATTCCCCTTCTCCCCTGCCCCCGTATTAGCTCATCCCCTGCCTTCATATTAGAATAGAGTACATTGGATTCCTGCTTCTCCATTCTTGTGATGTTTTATACAAAGAAGAATGTGTTCTAACTCCATCCAGGTTAATACAAAGATGTAAAGTCTTCATCTTTCTTAGTATGGCTGAATAGTATTCCATGATATACATATACCACAGCTTATTAATTCATTCCTGGATTGGTGGGCATTTAGGCTATTTCTACATTTTGGCAATTGTAAATTGAGCTGCGATAAATAGTCTAGTACAAATATCCTTATGATAGGCTGAGCACAGTGGCTCACGCCTGTAATCCTAGCACTCTGGGAGGCCAAGTGAGGTGGTTTGCCTGAGCTCACTGGTTTGAGGCTAGCCTGAGCCAGAGGGAAACCCGTCTCTAAAAATAGCTGGGCGTTGTGGCAGGTGTCTGTAGTCCCAGGTACTTGGGGGGCTGAGGCAAGAGAATCGCTTGAGTCTAGGAGTTTGAGGTTGCTGTGAGCTGTGACACCACAGCACTCTACCGAGGGTGACAAAGTGAGACTCTGTCTCCAAAAAAAAGAAAAGAAAACAAATATCCTTATGATATCGGATCCTTAAGATTTTTTTTTCTTCTGGGTAGATGCCTAGTAATGGGATTGCAGGAGCAAATGGGAGCTCTAATTTGAGTTCTTTGAGGACTCTCCAAACTTCCTTCCAAAAAGGTTGTATTAGTTTGCAGTCCCACCAGCGGTGTAAAAGTGTTCCCTTCTCTCCACATCCATGCCAGCATCTGCAGCTTTGAGACTTTGTGATGTGGGCCATTCTCACTGTGGTTAGGTGATATCTCAGGGTAGTTTTTTTGTTTTTGAGACAGAGCCTCAAGTTGTCACCCTGGATAGAGTGTGGTGGCATCACAGCTCACAGCAACCCCTAACTCCTGGGCTCAAGCGATTCTCCTGCCTCTGCCTCCGCCTCCCCTGTAGCTAGGACTACAGGCACCCGCCACAGTGCCGGACATTTTTTGGTTGCAGCCATCATTGTTGTTTGGTGGGCCCAGGCTGGATTCGAACCTGCCAGCTTATTGTACATGGCTGGTGCCTTAGCCTGTTGAGCCACAGGCACCGAACCTCAGGGTAGTTTTGATTCCCATTTCTCTGATTGTTAGGGACGATGAGCATTTTTTCATGTTTGTTTTTTTTGTCTGTCTTCTTTTTTTTTGCCTGGGCTGGGTTTGAACCCACCACCTCCTTGAACCACAGGCGCTACCCTCGTCTGTCTTCTTTAAAGAAGATCTCTTGCCCAAGGCTATATGGGATTGTTGGGGGCTTTTTTTGTTGATTAATTTGAGTTCTATATAGATCCTAGTTATCAAGCTTTTGTCCAATTCACAATATGCAAATATCTTTTCCCATAATGAAGACTGTGGAGTCTTGCTCTTGCTTGGATTGGTCTTGAACTTCTGAGCTCAAGTGATTCACCCGCCTCGGCCTCCTAGAGTGCTAGGATTACAGGAAGGAGCCACTGTGCTCAGCCCGGCCAGACATTTTTTTGAACAAAGTGAGCCCAAACAACGGTATTTGTCATCTGTGATAACACTTGAGCTCCTAGGAAAACTTGTATCTACCATTAAGAACTTTCCTTCTTCCCAATACTTGAAGAATTTTTTGTTAATAGGTAGTGATATTAACACATGTAGGTTTTTAAAATACATATTGCATAATAAAATGTGTCAACATTTGGAAAATCTATGTAACTTGGTGAATTATTTTTCAAATGACCAATGAAGGATGTTACAAAATTACCTATGGGTAAAAGATCCATTCAAAGCATGAGATAAGCAAGGTAACCAAATATGAAAAGTTTGTTGATACAGTTTCAGATTTCAAATTGTAAAACTATCTTTTAAGAAACTATCACTTGTCCATTTGGATGTGGTCTCAAGAAGAATATCCACAATTATCTGCAAAGAGCTATTAAATGCTCCTCTTTTTCATCTACATATCTGGGATGAGGCTGGAATTTTTTTCATGTACATAAACTCAAGCAAGGGGTGAATGCAAAAGATGTGAGAAACTAGCTATCTTCTACTTTAAGCTAAACAGTAAATAGATTTGCAAAAATGTAAATTTTTTGTTGCGGAAAATATAGTTATTTTCTATAAAAATATGTTAACATGTAATGGTTTATAATTCTTAAATTAATAAACATTGTAAATGTTTTTCAGTTTTAATTTCTAGTGGGTAAATATCGATGGATATAGCCTACATAAACAAAAACTTTTTGGGTCCCCAGTATTTTTTAAGAGTCTACAGGGAAAGTGTAAAGAGTATTTGGCTGAAACCAATAGAAGTTTATTTCTTGCCCTTTTAACAGACTGAGGTGGGAAGGTCAGGGGCAGATCTCCCCCACGCTCTGATCAGACACTCCAGCTTTTTCCATATCATAACTCTACCAGTTTCTATAACCTGACAATCTTCTGTATTCAGCTAACAGGACAGGAAAGGGCATGGAAGAGGCATGTGGAAAGTTTCTACAGACCAGGCCTAGGAATGGTGTTCATCCACTCTTTACATTCTGCAGGCTAGAATTCACATGGCCATTCTCAACTCCAAAGGAGGCTGGGAAAATGCAGGCCGGGCGTGTACCCAGGAAGGAGAGGAAATAGATTCGGGTAAAGGGATTGCAGTTCCTGACATTACATCCCAGGTTCCTGGTACGGAGTTTTTTCTTAAATTATTCCAGATCTTTCCTTAATCTGTTTCTATCTGTTTATCAATTTATTTACTTAAATGCTTTTAAAACCTTTAATTTGAAATAATTATAGACTTATAGGAAGTTGCAAAAATAGCATGAAAAGTCTCATACACCCAGCTTCCCTCAAAAGAGATATCTCATAAAGGTGTAGTCCAATATATTTATTATTATAAAGAGGGAAATGACATTGGGACATTATTGTTAGCTAGACAACAGACCTTATTTAGTTTTCATGTTTTTTTTTTTATTTTCTTGGAGACAGAAAAAAAAAATCTCACTCTGTTGCTCAAGCTAGAGTGCACTGGGTCATCCTAGCTCACAGCAACCTCAGACTCCTGGGTTCAAGCATTCTTCCTGCCTCAGCCTCCCAAGTAGCTGGGACAACAGGCACTCAGCAAAATGCCCAGCTAATTTTTTCTGTTTTTTTGTAGAGATACAGTTTTGCCCTTGCTCAGGCTGGTCTCAAACTCTTGAGCTCAAGGGACACTCCAACCTTGGCCCCTCCAGAATGCTAGGATTACAGGTATGAGACTGTGCCTGGCCAGTTTTCATGGTTTTTAAAAATCCACATTCATTTTCGTGTTTGTGTGTGTGTGTGTGTGTGTGAGAGAGAGAGAGAGAGAGAGAGAGAGAATGTCTTAATTCTTAAAAACTGTCCTGTATTTAGTATTTTGAGAGGACTTAGATCCATCTTAAGGAGTAAGTGGGCTATACATTTTAAAGATACAAATAGTATCAAATGGGGGCTTGGTGCCCATACTCAGTGGTTAGGGCGCTGGCCACATATACCAAGGGTGACAGGTTCAAACTTGGCCTGAGCCTGTTAAACAACAATGACAACTACAGCAAAAAAATAGCCAGGCATTGTGGTGGGTGCCTGAAGTCTCAGCTACTTGGGAGGCTGAGGCAAGAGAATTGCTTAAGCCCAAGAGTTGGAGGTTGCTGTGAGCTGTGACACCAAGGCACTCTACTGAGGGCAACATAGTAAGACTCTATCTCAGAATATATATATGTGTGTGTGTGTGTGTGTGTGTGTATCAAACAGGCCTCTAAATAGGTGGAATAGGAAAGGACCCTTTTTTTTGAGACAGAGCCTCAAGCTGTCACCCTGGAGAGAGTGCTGTGGCATCACAGCTCACAGCAACCTCCAATTCCTGGGCTTGAGCG
The DNA here is from genome assembly GCA_963573935.1 of Arctocebus calabarensis. NCBI lineage: Eukaryota > Metazoa > Chordata > Mammalia > Primates > Lorisidae > Arctocebus > Arctocebus calabarensis. The sequence continues at coordinate 17,381 of CAUYON010044599.1, forward strand.
AGTCTCTTGTCTCCACCTCTCAAATCGCTAGGACCACAGGCACCCGCCACAATGCCTGGCCATTTTTTTCTTGGTTGCAGCTGTCATTGTTGTTTGGCAGGCCCTGGCTGGATTTGAACCCGCCAACTCAGGTGTACGTGGCTGGTGCCTTAGCCTGTTGAAACAGGCACCGAGCCAGGACCCATTTTTTTTTTTTGCAAATCGTGAGACTTGTGCAGCCTCAGGCTGTAGATCGAGCATTGGACTTGGAGATGGACAAACTTGGGCTCGTATCCAACCTCCACCACTTCCCAGTGGAACGACTGGGAGCCTGCTACTTGTTCTTTCTGAACCTTCTCTGTGCATCTGTAGCATAGTATAGACTTTGTCCTATAAACTGCTGGAAGGACAAAATGAGGCCATGCACATAGAGAATTCGCACAATTCCCAGCACAATTGTACTTAGGAACATGAAAGAAGTACAGGGAGTATTTGGGCTTCTTCTAGGTTATCCAGCACACAGGCAGGAGAAAGTGTTCTAAAGCCCAGCTTCAGGAAAGTGGTGCATTCAGGGAAGATGTGAGTGTAGGTACCAACTTTGTAAGGCAGGAGGATTGCCTTCTAAATCAAAAGTTCCCGCTGGGCATGATGGCTCACACCTGTAATCCCAGCACTCTGGCAGGCCGAAGTGGGTGGATTGCCTGAGCTCATGAGTTTGAGACCAGCCTGAGCAAGAGTGAGCCCCCCGTCTCTAAAAGTTTTGGGCAGGGTGCCTGTAATTCCAGCTACTAGGGATGTTGAGGCAAAGATAATTGCTTGAGCCCAAGAGTTTGAGGTTGCTGTGAGCTGTGATGCCATGGCACTCTACTGAGGGCAACCAAGTTGAGACTTTCCAAATAAATAAATGAAGTCAAAGTTCCAAGAGATCCTCCTTTCTGCCCCCTACCCATGACTGTTAGGCTCATAGCCTGGTACAAATAGGACCTATAGTTGTTCAGATGTGTGACTCTATGGAATTCTGAAATCAAAGGCTGGAAGGTTTGAATGTCATTGGGTTGAGACAGTTGATGAAATTGAGGCTCAAAAAAGTGAATGCCGGGGTGGAACCTGTGGCTCAGTCAGTAAGATGCCAGCCCCATATACTGAGGGTGGTGGGTTCAAACCCACCCCTGGCCGAACTGCAACCAAAAGAAATAGCCAGGTGTTGTGGCAGGCACCTGTAGTCCCAGCTACTCGGGAGGCTGAGGCAAGAGAATTGCTTAAGCCCAGGAGTTGGAGGTTGCTGTGAGCTGTGTGACTCTACGGCACTGTACTGAGGGCGATAAAGTGAGATTGCTCTACAAAAAAAAAAAGTGAATGTGATGGCTAAAAATCAAAGGCAAAGTAGACACCAAGGTCAGGGGAACGCAGGCCCCCTCCCTGCCAGTCCTGAGCCCTTGCCACTGCCCCAGGACCTCATGCCCTTCCTCTTCTTGCCTTCCCTCCTTTCCTGAGCCTCATCTGAGAGCCTAGGTTTTCTGTTTCCTTGGTCTGAACCTCCTTGGTTTGAGACCTCATCACATTCCTTCCTTCAGGCCTTTCCTATCCATCATTCACCAACTGCTCTTTGGTGCCCACCGCCAGTCTGGGTGTCAATGTAAGACTGGTTCTCAGAAAGTCCTAGTGAATGCAGGTTTCATGATACTTTTCTAAGACTAGTCTCCAAAGGTAGAAGGAAGTAACCCTCCTCTGGGTTACTTGAGAATATCTAATGATGCATTAGAGTCTTTGCTTAGGGATTCTGAAATTCTATAGGCGTCAGTGTGATTTTAAATCAGCCATCCAATATATTTATCTTGCCTGAGCTGTATTTAGGTCTAGTTTAGTAGCCATTATTTTCGACCTAGCTGGCTTGAAAATTATATTTTTCTCCTAGCACACAGTTAAGGAAACCCAATGAAAGGCTCGTGTTTGATTAATCAAGGAGAAAATCGGCATACACAGACCTGAGACAATGAGCTATGTCGTTTTAGCCCCTGAATTTCCTTAAGCACCTTTTCATGCCCCATCTTAAGAACTGCTGAAAAATGATGGAATGCTAAGACTTCTCCAAGACAAAACCATATACAAGCAAAGCTCTCATCACCGTCTTTTCAGGAAGCAGATACTTTAAAATATTGAATCAACCACTGGCATTGTGTTTCTAAAATAACACGGTTCCGTTTCATTCTATTTCAGTTGTTAAAAGAGACAGATGAAACTGATAGCTCTTTGGCTGAAAATATTGGTGTTGGTTGATGTCCCTGTCTTTACACCCATGAACTTTGTTCAGCAAATATTTATTAAACGGTATTATAGTGCAGTGCAGGGCTTTTCGAGCTGTCGGCCACAATATATTGACGGGGGCATGACCTCAATATATTGGGCTACAAGCACCATTTCAAAAAATGACATGATGGGTGCTGTGGCTCATGCCTATAATTCCAGCACTCTGGGAGGCCAAGGCAGATGGATTTCCTGAGCTCACAAGTTCAAGATCAGCCTGAGCCAGAGCAAGACCCTGTTTCTAAAAATAGCAGGGTTTTGTGATGGGGAACCTGTAGTCCCAGCTACTCAGGAGGCTGAGGCAAGATAATCTTTTGAGCCCAAGAATTCGAGATTACTGTGAGCTGTGATGGCACAGCACCCTACCAAGGGTGACAAAATGACACTCTGTCTCAAAAAAAAAAAATGACATAGAATAGAAAATGTCAGTGCAAATTACGTGTGGTGAAGCTAAATACCGTTACGTGAAGTTTTGACTCAGCTATAAACGTGGTGTATGTGTGAATGTGTGCACGTGAGTGTCGCACTGTGCTATAAGATTTATGTTTTATTATGGGTTAACATCGAAAATGTTTGAAAATCACTGATGTAGGCATGAAGAGCATAAGCTCTCGAGTGAGATAGCATGGATCCAAATTCTGGTTCCGTCACTTTCTAGATGCAGGATTATGGAGCAGGCTATTACACTGGCCGTGAAGTGAAGGCTGTGATGGAGCTGACCCCGGGCCACTACACACATGGCACAATGATGAGGGCCTGGGACCTACTAAAATGTTTTAGTTCCTTTTAAAATTGGAAGGAAAGGCTCAGCGCCTGTGGCTCAACAGGCTAAGGTGCCAGCCACGTACACCTGAGCTGGTGGGTTCGAATCCAGCCCGGGCCCGCCAAACAGCAATCACGGCTGCAACCAAAAAATGGCCGGGCGTTGTGGTGGGCGCCTGTAGTCCCAGCTACTTGGGAGGTGGAGGCAGGGGACTCGCTTGAGCCCAGGAATTGGAGGTGGCTGTGAGCTGTGATGCCAAAGCACTCTATCCAGGGTGACAGCTTGAGGCTCTGTCTCAAAAAAAAAAAAAAAAAAAAAGATTAATCAAAGGTGTTGACATCTTTGTTAGCTTAAAAAAACAATTTTAATTTATAATTTCTGTATCTTATAAGTAATTCTTTTCAGTGTATCCTCCATAATTTTTTAAGGAAATGTTTCCAGTTATGCACTCATCTTCATGAATCTATTTTAGAACCTTGTCCTACAGCATTATGAATCTTCATGAACGTTTATGATTAATCCCCATTCCCTCTTCCCTCCCCAAGACTCCATCCCTTAGCAAACAGTAACATGCTTTCCACCTTTACGGCTTTCCCTTTTCTCTACCTTTATATAAATTAAATCATACACCATGTGGTCTTTTCTGCACAGCTTTTTTCCCTGAAAATGTTTTTGAGGTTCTTCCATGTCGTTTCCTATGTTCATAATTTATTCCTTTTTTATTGCCAAATAGTATTCCATTACATGAATATGCCATATTTTATCTATCCTAGTACCAGCTGAAAAATTATCTCACTTCTAATTTTTTACTATTATGAATAATGCTAAGAACATTTGCGTGGAATTTTTTTGTGTGGAAATGTTTATATTTCTCTTGACTAGACTCCTAAGTGGCATTGCTAGATCATATAGTAAATTTACATACAACTTTTTAAGTAACCATTATGTCAAACTCTTTCCAAAATGGCTTCACTAGTTTGCATTCCTGTTAGTAATATTTGAGGGCTTCATTTCTTGACTTTCTTGCTAAATTTTGCTATTGTTTTTTGATGTTAGGCATTCTAGTGGGTATGAAGGGGTTTCTCATTATGATTTTGAAATACATTTCTCTAATGAATTTTAAAGCCATCTGCTTAAGATGGCCCCATAAAGAAGATGTGGTGTCTTTAGGGGAATTTGGCATTTAATTCAGAGGTATTTAGAAAGTCTTGAAAGTACTTTTGGTTTTATTCACAATGACAAGAACAAATCTTCTGCTGATGAGAGAATAAAATAATATAGCAGAGCAATGGGCTAAACTCTGGACAGGCTTCTGGGGTACTGGCATTTATTACTATCTGCCCTTCTGATTCTGGCTATGTAGCTTACAGTTAACTCTTTATTAGTATGTCATGGTGGGTGTGGGGAGCTCTCGGATAAAATAGTTCATTTACTTTTTTTTTATTATTATTATTTTTTTTTATTGAATCATAGTTGTGTACATTAGTTCAACCATGGGATACAGTGTGGGGGCTTCACATGCAATCTGAGATATTTTATCAACCTGATTGACATACCATTCATGATATTTTCTCGTTTACTATATGAAAACATTCTTGATC
>CAUYON010044600.1:0-11760 GCA_963573935.1 Arctocebus calabarensis
GATCAAGGAATACAGCAATGGCTCAGGCTACAGAATCAACACCCATAAATCTGTAGCCTTTATATATACCAACAATAGCCAAACCAAAAAAAAAAAAAAAAAAAAAACAGTCAAGGGCTCTATTCCTTTCACAGTAGTGCCAAAGAACATGAAATATTTGGGAGTTTACCTAACACAGGATGTGAAAGCTCTCTATAAAGAGAACTATGAAACTTTAAGAAAAAAAATAGCTGAAAATGTTAACAAATGGAAAAATATACCATGCTCATGGCTGGGAAGAATCAACATTGTTAAAATGTCCATACTACCCACAGCAATATATACTTTTAATGCAATTCCTATCAAAGTTCCATTGGCATATTTTGAAGATCTCAAAAAATAATACTTCTTTTTACATGGAATCAGAAAAAACCTTGAATAGCCAAGACATTACTCAGAAATAAAAACAAAGCAGGAGGAATCATGCTACCAGACCTGAGACTCTACTATCAATTGATAGTGATCAAAACAGCATGGTATTGGCACAAAAACAGAGAGGTAGATATTTGGAACAGAATAGAGAATCAAGAGATGAACCCAGCTACTTACCATTACTTAATCTTTGACAAGCCAATTAAAAACATTTAGTGGGGAAAAGACTCCCTATTTGGCAAATGGTGCTAGGTGAACTGGCTGGAGACCTGTAGAGGACTGAAACTGGACCCACACCTCTCACCATTAACTAGGGTAGACTCTCACTGGCTTAAAGATTTAAACTTAAGATATGAAACTATGAAAATATTAGAAGAAAGTGCAGGGTAAACTCTTGAAGGAATTGGCTTGGGTGAATATTTTATGAGGAGGATTCCCCAGGCAATTGGAGCACTATCAAAAATACACTACTGGGACCTGATCAAATTAAAAAGCTTCTGTACAGTCAAGAACATAGTAAGTATAACAAGCAGACAGCCCTTAGAATGGGAGAAAACATTTGCAGGTTATGCCTCTGACAAAGGTTTAATTACCAGAATACACAGAGAACTCAAACGTATTTGCAAGAAAAGAACAAGTGATCCCATCTCAGGGTTGGCAAAGGACTTGAAGAGAACCTTCTCTAAAGAAGACAGGCACACGACCTACTGACACATGAAAAAATGCTCACTTACCATCCTTAATCATCAGAGAAATGCAAATCAAAACTACTTTGAAATATCACCTAACTCCAGTAAGATTAGCCCACATGACAAAATCCTAAAACTAGAGATGTTGGCATGGATGTGGAGAAAAGGGAACACTTCTACATTGCTGGTGGGAATGCACACTAATATGTTCCTTTTGGAAGGATGTTGGAGAGTCCTTAGAGATCTAAAAATAGACCTGCCATTTGATCCTATATTTCCTTTACTAGGTATATACCCAGAAGACCAAAAATCACATTATAACAAAGACATCTGTACCAGAATGTTTATTGATGCCCAATTCATAATTGCTAAGTCATGGAAGAAGCCCAAGTGCCCAATGACCCATGAATGGATTAATAAATTGTGGTACATGTATACCATGGAATCCTATGCAGCCTTAAAGAAAGATGGAAACTTTACCTTTTTTCATGTTTACATGGATGGAGCTGGAACATATTCTTCTTAGCAAAGTATCTCAATAATGGAAGAAAAAGTATCCAATGTACTCAGCCATAGTATGAAGCTAATTTAAAGGTTTCATATGAAGGCTGTAACTCAACTATAGCACAAGAATATGGGAAGGGAGGGGAGAGGGGAAGTTAGGGTGGAAGGAGGGTAATTGGTGGGGCCACACCTATGGTGCATCTTAGAAGGGTACAGGCAAAACTTACTAAATGCAGAATACAAATGTCTTCATACAATAACTAAGAAAATGCCATGAAGGCTATGTTAAACAATTTGATGAAAATATTTCAGATTTTATATGAAACCAGCACATTGTACCCCTTAATTGCACTAATGTACAGAGCTATGATCTAATAAAATAAATAAATAAATAAAAATAAAAAGCAAGAACAAAAAAGACCATAAATGTCTAAGATTTTCAAGTTTGTAACTCAGAAAGAATAACCAATTTGCTATTTTGGACTATTAGCAAAACAGAAAGCTACATTTTATTCTCCTGGGTTAGATAGCACCATCTATCAAATTGTTAATCTTCAAAGATTTCTCTTTCTCAGGAGCAGTCAAAATGGTGCACCTGTGTCTTGTTGTTCTGTTGACTTCTCTGGAATATAGTTCTTTCTTTTCGCTTTTCCTGGCCAAAAAAAAAAATCACTGCAAATATGACCTAATTAATATTTATAAAACAGTACAAGAAAAGTAGAAAACAAATTCTTTTCAAGTTACATGGAACATTAAGAACACTAAACTCTGGGGCGGCGCCTGTGGCTCAAAGGAGTAGGGCACCAGCCCCATATGCTGGAGGTGGCAGGTTCAAACCCAGCCCTGGCCAAAAACTTTAAAAAAAAAAATTACTTAAAAAAAAAAAAAAGAACACTAAACTCTGTTCAGGGCAATAAAACCAAATTCAATGAATTTACAAAACCTTAAATTACATAGAATATGGGACCTGTCCCCAAGAAAATTAAATTAGAAATAAAACCCAGGAACCTATCTGGAAAATCACAAAATATTTGAAAATTATGATCTTAAAACAAACCCCACACCCTTTTAAATAATTCATGGGTTGAAGAGGAAATTATGAGTTGGGAAATATTTTGAACTGAATGCAATTAATTTACAACACAACAAAATCATTGTGATAAAGTTAAATCAGGAAATTTATAGCATGACTATCTATTATATATTGCCAAGTCTCATTGAACTGTGCACTTAAAATGAGTGGATTTTATTTTATGCAATGAATACTTCAGATGATTAATAAAGGTAGCTGTTAATTAATGATGAAAATTTTGTTCCATTAACTTGTGCACTCAAAAATATTTTCCTGATTATTACTTTTAAAAGATTATATAATATTTTCTCCTATTTTGTAGGTTGGCTATTTGCTCTGTTGTTTATTTACATAGCTGTGGAGAAACTTTTTAATTTAATCAAGAGTCATTTATTTATTTTTCTTGTTGCTGTAATTGCCTTTGTGGTCTTCATAAATTCTCTGCTGAAGCCAATATTTAGAAGAGTTTTTTCAAAATTCTCTTCTAGAATGTTTATAGTTTTATGTTTTACATTTAAGTCTTTCATCTATCCTGAATCAGTTTTTGTGAGGGGTGAGAAATATGGAACTTGTTTCATTCTTCTGCATGTGGCTATCCAATTTACCCAGCACCGTTCATTAAATAGGGGTTATATTTCCCCAGGGTATATTATTGTTTGGTTTGTCAATGATTAGTTGGCTATATGTGAATGGTTTTATATCCAAGTTTTCAGTTTTGTTTCATAGTCTCTATTTTTGTGCCAATACCATGCTGTTTTGTTTAGTAGAACCTTGTTGTACAGTTTGAAGACTAGTAATGTGATGGCACCAGATTTGTTCATTTTGCCTAAAATTGCTTTCACTAGTAAGGGACTTTTTTGGCTCCAAATGAAGTATAGAATTAGTTTCTCTAGATCTGTAAAATATGACATCGGTATTTAGATGGGGATCGCTTTGAATCTGTAAATCACTTTGGGTGGCATGGACATTTTAGCTGTGCTGATTCTACTGATCCATGATCATATGTTTTTCCATTTGTTTGTATCATTTGTTATTTTTTTCCTCAGTGCTTTGTAGTTCTCTTTGTAGACATTTTTCACCCCCTTGGTTAAGTATATACTTAGGGTATTTCATTTTCTTTGTAGCTACTGTGGATGGTGGTGAGTCTTTGATTTGACTGAACATGACTGTTACTGGTGTATAGGAATGCTACTGATTTGTGTACATTTTGTAACTGGAGACTTTGCTGGACTTATGTATCAATTTGTGAAGTTTCTTGATGGAATCTTTGGGATTTTCTAGATATAAGATCACTATCACCAGCAAAAAACAATGGTTTTACCACCTCTTATCTTGATTTGGATACTGTTAATTTCTTTCTCTTGCCTGATTGCTCTGGCTAGGAATTTCAGCACTATGTTGAATAGAAGTGGTGACAATAGGCCCCCTTGTCTTGTTCTAGTTCTAGGTGGGAATGCTTTCTACTTTTCTCCATTCAGTATGCTGTTGGCTGTGGGTTTGTCATACATGGCTTTTATAATAATTCAGACATGTTTCACCTGTGCCTATTTAGTTAAGAGCTTTTATCACAACACGGTGCTCAATTCTATCAAATGCTTTTTCTTAGTTTTTGCTGCTGTTTAAGTGGCAAGTCATGTTTATGGATTTATGTATGTTGAAACATCCTTCAGTGCCTGAGATGAAGCTCATTTAGTCATGGTGGGGTTTTTTTTTTGATGTGCTATTGAATTCAACATGCTAGAATTTTCCTGAGGATTTTTGCATTATATTCATAAAGGCTATTGGTTTGTAGTTTTCTTTTTGTGTGTGTCCTTTCATGGTTTTGGTATCAAGGCAATATTGGCTTCACAGAATGAGTTGAGGAGGAGTCCCTTCTTCTTAATATTATGGAATAGTTTCTGCAGTATGGATACCAACTCTTCTTTGTAGGTCTGATAAAATTCATTTGTGAATCCATCTGGTCTGGACTTTTTATTTGTTGTTGTTGGAAGATATTTTATTGCTGCTTTAATCTCATCACATATTATAGGTCTGTTTAAGAGTTCTATATCTGCCTGATTTGTTCTTGGAGATTGTGTGGTCTCGGGAATTTGTTCATTTCCTCTACATTTTCTAGTTTATGTGCATTTAGTTCATAGTATTGGTGGATGATATTCTGCATGTCTTGTGGTAACAGTTGTAATATTGCCTTTTTTATTTCCAATTGAGCTTATTTGGTACTTTCTCTACTATGAATTCCTGGCAAATCTAGTAAGAGATTTTTTATTATGCAGTAGAGAGTAATTGAAGCACTAGTTGAGTACATACTTTTCTGTAAACACTATGCCAATTGTCAAGGCTGCTGATCTGATTGACTCTGTTGTCTTATTGCTTAACGTATCACCACACAGGACTAGAGCTGTAACTTATCTTAGTGCAGAGTACCAAAGCCCAAACTGTTCATCACTCAAGAGTGATGTCATTAGTAAATAAAAATGTGCACGTTGTTATAGGAAAGTACTTATTATAGCCACAATTAAAAAAGTCTGCAAATACATGTTCACTTGTGTCATTTCTAATTTATATTTACTCTAAGCTTCTTTGGGGCTCCTGAGAATAAGCCCATACCCTTCAGTTTTAGGTTTTCTTATTCTTATTTTTTTTGCGGTTTTTGGCTGGGGCTGGGTTTGAACCCACCACCTCTGGCATATGGGGCCTGTGCCCTACTCCTTTTAGCCACAGGCACCACTCAAGTTTTTTTTTTTTTGGAATATTATTCAGTGATTTTGAAATGATCCCTGTCTTCAAGTAAAAAAAATCTCAAAATAATAAATCCTTTGTTACAGTAAGTCAATTTTAAGTCTGGTTTGTGTTTCATGGCTGTAAGGATAAATTCTTGTAGAATTTCTCCAAGAATGACCAAGAGTGTCATCTTAAACAAAATGTGAGGAATAAGTTAGACAATTATGAACATTTCTTTCCACTCTAAAATAGTAACTAATTGAAAAGCAAGAACTTTCTAAGAGATGTAAAGTTTATTTGTGGTCAACATCAGAGACTAGTCAGAAATAGTTTAACTATGTTTCTCAGTGTCATTGCTGATTGACCCAAGTTTTTATCCTTAGCCAATTAAATGGCTATTGTTATATTCAAATACTTATCAAAATCCACAGATTTCTAAATATGTTAATCAACTTTTATCAGATATATGGTGATTAATAAATAAAATGACTATGGATTAAGATGAAAATTGGAGATAAGTATGTAAATTCGGTGAGCTTATTCTTTTTATATCAGTCTAAGGAAAACACAGATGTTAACATCTAAATAAGAAAGGTGAAAAACATTGATTTTAAAATTAACGTTTGTGATTTCAGAGAAACATGTGAGAGCTTATCTGTGATTAAAATGTTATTCAGTAATATCTTGGTTTGGTAGAAAAAAATGGTGAGTGAGAGATAAAAGGAAATGAGTTCAAAAGAAATGTAAATCATCCCTATACCTATTTAAGACATTTCTAAGTTTAGAAAATTGAAAGTGAAAATACAGAGAATGTACTGAATGAAACTGGCAAATGCCATGCCCATCTTGGTCTCTTTTTCTTTACTTCGTGTAATCTATGCTTAATGTTAGAAAGTTTGTAACAAGAACAATAACAACAATAATGAATCAGATTTAAGGGAAAGAGAAAAGGATTATAACCACACTATCATATAAACATGATTAACTGTTGGATTTTAATGCGTGAACATATTAAATTAGCATTACAAACATGCTATTATCAGAATATAAAGTGTATTCTATCATGTGTGTGAACTCTATTTAACTACTTCCTTATTTTCAATATACAGATAGTTGTAATATATCTCTAAAATAAAAAATACTGTAAGCAACATCTTTGCACATAAATCTGTCCATGTTAATTAGACTTTCATTTTTAGAAACTGCTCCTAGTAGTGGAATAAAAAGGGAATCAATATTTTAAAGGCTTTTAAATGTGTTTCCAATCTTTTTTTCCAGAAAGATTTTTAATAATGTATTAGCACATCCTAATGCTAATAATAGGCATTTTTCTTATCTTGCTAACTTGAAACCTAATTGTTATGTTAGTTTTGCTTAGTCTGATTGACTGTGAAAATGTATTTTTCAGTGTTTTATGTTATTTGCATTTATTAACTGTGAAGATGCATTTTTCAGTGTGTTATGTTATTTGCGTTTATTTATAAATTATCTGTTCTATTCCTGTCCAAAAAATAGAGCTACATATTTAATTTAAAAATTTTTATTAATCGCATTAAATGGGATATAAATAAATGTGAAAAATTAATTTTAATAATATATGTAGTTTATTTCACACAATTATTTTAACACATAATCAAATAAAAATTATTAATGATAAATTAAACAATTTTCATACTAATTCTTAGAAGTTTGTTGTACATTTGACACTTGTAATACATCCATGTATTACAGTTAGGACTAGTCACATTTGAAGTGTTCAACAACTCCATGTGCCTGGTGAACACCTTCTTGAACAGAGGCAGCCCTAAAGGTGACCTAATCTTTTCTTAGAGTTCCCATCTTAGGGTATATTTCAAGTTAACAAAATTGATTTTGAAATGTCAAAAAGTGAATAGGAAAAGAGTCAATTTCTGCTGGGTATGAGCTTAGGATTTACTTAGCTGATTCAAGCCTCTATTTTTCCAAATTGAAGTAAGAGTAGATTCCTCTGTAAGTAGAAAAGAATGGAAAGAGGAGAGCTGCCCTGCACAGGAAATTACAGATGGAATCCCTGCCCCAAAAAGTAGAACTTGAACTCAGTCATGTCACACTGAGACCTCTCAAAATGAAGAGATAGTTCTGCAACATCTTTAAATATAGCAGTTCAACTACCATGTCTCTCATCCATCTTGTGCTCTGCAGTCATCCTTAACTGAGGAATGAGAAAGGTCTTTAACATTGTCTTTTCAACACAATTCACCCTCTAACAAAACCCTTTGGACTTACATGCGGGAATAACATTTGCTTGTTTTGAATCACAACTATGAAGATGATTTTTAATTTTCCCATCTACTTTGTAACATTTCACTAAAATTCTGATTGGGCTCTTTATGTATAAAGAGGCACGGCTCTATTGCTCAGGATGGAGCACAGTGGCATAATCATAGCCCACTGCAGCCTTGAACTCTAGGATTTAAGTGAATCTTCTAGCCTCAGCCTCCTAAGTAGCTGGCACTATAGGCATATGCCACCATGCCTGGCTAATCTTTAAACATTTTTTTAAGAAACAGGTGTTTCTTAGGTTGCTCATCCTGATCTTGAACTTCTGGTTCAAGTGATCCTCTTACTTTGATCTCCAAAGTGCTGGGATTACTAAAGTGAGCCACCATGTCCTCCAAGGCTCTTTATATTTTAAAAAAATAATTAATGAAATCATTTTTGTTGAGTGCAAGCATGCTCATGCACTACATTTGAAGTCGCTTTCCCTATCTGTGTGTATTTACATATATATGTATAAACATGTGTATGTATGTGTATGCATATATACATATACCCACATATATACATACATAAGTGTCTATGTATATATAAAATCTCTATATACATTAATATATATTGTCTTATATGTGAATATATGAATAAAATAATTAGAAATAAATATCTTTAGCCTTGTGTAAATGTGAATGTATGTATGTGTGATTACCTATATATATGCGTATTATCCTCATTAATTAGTCTTGTGACAGATATGATGCTTCCACATTGAACATTAAAATCATAAATTACTGAAATTAAGCATTGTATTATTTGCTTGCATGAGAGAAAATACAGTTCCTCAGCATGTACTAAATTTTCCTTCAAGAAAAGTGTTGCTCCCTGAAAGGGCTTGAGGAACATTTTGTAACTGAGTAGAGGAGACACATCCTTGAAGACTGCACCTTGAGCAGTGTTGGTGGTGGCTTAAGGTACTGGACGTGCTGGCAGAACATGGGCAATAAAAAGGAGACAGCTTGGATGTAGCTGCTGATTCTTGAATATTTGGATTTTCTGTGGGATGTCTGTCCCGGCCTCTGCTCCTGTTTGTGTAACAATGGCCTTTGGAGACAGTTTATTGAATGTGAGATGTGGCAGTTGTCACTTTCCTTTGCCCAGATGGGATCACTGGAGTCTCAGGAATGCTGGTTTAGAGGCTCTGTCTGGCCTGGAATTCTCCCCTGTACTGATTTACCTCTTAGGCACAAGTCCAAACCTAAGCCTCAATTTCTTTTTTTGGCTCTACCAGTGGTTCTCAACCTTCCTAATGCTGTGATGTATTTTCATTGTTATAAACAGGTCGTGACCCCCAGGTTGAGAACCACTGTCATTGGTGGTTGTGACTTCCTGGGCCTCAGTCCCTCACTGTGCATAGCAGCTCTGCTTCCCTTTGGGCTTGGGCTCTGCACAGAGGCTGACATTGACTTGATTTCCCAAATGGGACTTTTTCCTCTGCCTTTTTTCTAGCTATGAAGCCACTGAGAAAGCTACTTCAATCATTTTCTAATGCACATTTCTTGAGAAGCTGGTCCCTTCTGAAACAGAACTGAAGGAACTTTCTCATGGCTTATCCACTAAGTCCCCTGGTTTGAGCCAGGTGGTGCTTTTCTTTCATTAAAAGAATTTGTAACCCTGTCCTGCCTCCTCCATGTTTTCCTGCTTTGGGTCCTTCCTCACTTGAACTGGGGCTCAATTTTCATCTTTCCTTTTCCCAAGGCCTGGAGCTGAGGGATCTGCAGCACCAGCTGCCTCAGGCTGCTCTCTGTAGACTCTGCGCAGACCCTAGCCTCTAGGAAGCGGACATGTCTTCCTAGGCATTCCCTGAGGTGGGATTGTAGGGCTGGGGAGTGAAGCTGCCTGAGCCAAGGGGCCTTGAGGCTCATTCTAAGGCTCGATCTTCCATTTGACTTAATAAAGCTGCTCTTTATGATATGATTGTGCTTGGGCAACAAATATTCTCTGTGGTGAAGGATGTTCTGTGGTCACTACACAGGCTCTGGAGATCCAAAATGGCTCTTGGAAGTTTCAAGCTCACTGGACCCATGGTATCTCTGATGGTGATTGAAGAATGAGGATTCCTCAGCTGATACCCTCATGGGACCCTGCTCTTTGAAGGAGTTCCTGAATATGAATATGGAACATACTTGTTCTCAGTGTACTGAGGTTCCATGGCAGACTTCTTTTGGCTCTGCTTCCCTTTTCGTGCCTTGGTGCAATTTCTGTCACTGGTTGTCCTCCCACCCCTTCATCTGCTAGTCAACAGTACAATCCATTCACTCAAGAATTTCTGTGGTGCCAGGTGCAAAGAGCTGAAAAGTCAGTTTGATATCTTTCCTCAACTAAGTAGCTCCTAGAAGCTCAAGATCAGTATCAGAGGGTGACTGTCTTTTGCCATCTGGACTTGATTATTTATAAATGAGGGCCCAGAAAGAACATCATCTTTGGACAAAAATTGTGACTGAGGGTGGAGTTCATTTATTCTCCTTGACTTGCCTAAAGGTTTCTTCTAAGAAGCTGAGCACCCTTAGCTATGGAATCAGCCCCAGAACATAGGTGACCGAGGAGGAAAAGGCAGACTGGGAAGGGTCCCAGATTGAGTTTTTCTTGACTTCAAGATAACAAATTGGTTAAAGAATCTTGAGAGGTAAGACCCATGCTTTTCTCACTTGACCCTATAATTAACATTAATTTCTAGCACCTGTCAAGTACTTGAATTAAGGGAAAAAAGCCCACAAGAGATGTTCAGATGTTCCTAATCCATAAAAGATATTAAAACATTATTTTCAAGTGGGTATGGGACTTCCCAGAAAGTGACTGTTAAATGGCAGCAATCCATGAATAACACATACATGTATAAATGGTATCCTGATTGATCTGCCCCAATTTATTGTCTAAAAGTACTTTCAGATTTTTCTAATTGTCTCTGGTCTAGGCACTTCCTTGAGCCTTTTGAGAAGAAATTCTCTGCGTAGCTCACCAAGTCTTCGCTCTGTGTCTCCTTCTCAGAGTCAGCCCACAGACCCTTCCCAGGCTGGCTCGCTGAGGTCATCTTTTGGTCCCTCCTTCAGGCTCTGCCCCAGACACGGCCCCAGAACATTTCCTAAATGAAACTGTGCTTGGCCTTTTAAATGAAAGCTTCCTGGATGCCTCCATAGGATCTTCCTTAGTACCTTACTGCATTGGTGTTTGAAGACAGAGGCTTCTGAGAGCATCTGTCTTTTGGCTAAGCTCATTGTCTATGGAAGGATCTCCAGGGAAGATCACCTGGAGCAGAGGCCTGGGAGGCCACTGTATGGGGAAGGTTGAAAGCTGGAGGCTGAAAGGCTCCTCGAGATCTTTGGAGTGCGGAGGGCAATTCACAAACTTTCCAGCTGCTTTTGCGGTAAGTCTTATTCCATTTGCTGAATTTTAGTCAAGATTAGAGATTGTATCACATTCTGGGCTCTAGAGAAGGATACAACACAGGCCAAAATTTGGGTTGGAGAAGAAGGTGGTTAGGATAAAGAGAATTAAAGTTGAGCCTGGAACCAAATCTGAAACTGAGGCAGGTACTGAGAACACTGAGAACAGGGAGGGCAAAAGACATCCTCAGAGATGGGGAACATCGCACCTCATGTGAAGGGTGAATTCAGACAAAAGTTGGGAAAAATTAAGGTTGAAGAGACTGAACTTTACCTTTCAGTGGTCACTTTTAGAAGCCTTTAGAAATATTTTTGTCTGAATTGACACTGAAAGACAAGAAAATAATGAGGGGTTGGTACCCCATTCTCACTTTCTCTCACTAGACAAGTATAGACACTCATTTTTCTTATGACTTTCTATAATATGAAAGGGTCTCTGTATTTCTTTCCTATAATTCATTTTAAAAGTGAATCAAATATTCCTGTTTTTTTCATTTTTGCCAAACTCAAGGAAGGATATCTGCTCAAGATCTTTTTTTTTTTTTTTTTTTTTTGTAGAGACAGAGTCTCACTTTATCGCCCTGGGTAGAGTGCCGTGGCGTCACACTGCTCACAGCAACCTCCAGCTCTTGGGCTTAAGCGATTCTCTTGCCTCAGCCTCCCGAGTAGC